>JARACY010006421.1:0-17209 GCA_029255725.1 Scrobipalpa atriplicella
GTTGGTGACGTAGAAGGTGCCCAGTGAAGCGCGCGACTCCTCGCTCATTGGTTGCCAGTAGATGTGTCCGGCTGAGCTCATGCACAGCATGTGCATTATCCCTTCTTGGTTCACGAAAGTCACGTCTCGGACCTGTTCACATAAAGTAAGTGATGTGGCAAGCAATATTGCGACTGATTTTTTTGTTACGCAAAAAATCACACATGCATGACTTACTAGTCACAAGTATCTTACCTTTCCGCTGGGTACTAAGAAGTGATGCATAGGGTTGTTCAAGTCCTTGCTAAGGTCAAATATCTTGACAAAGTCGGAGGTGACAAGAGCGAGTTGCGTCTGCGAGCCCGGCAGCCATATTGCTTTGATCACGTAGTTGTTGGCTTCCAAACCGGTGGTCAAAACTAGGTGGTCGGCTACGGCACCTAAATAAGTAGAATTTCATGTAGAATATCAGCAATGTTTCTTTCTAAGACAGCTGTTTCCTTTTTTTATTTTGGGCCAGAATAAAACACGGTGGCAGAGTGACTTTCTTTATTCAAAATGTACTTACCACCACTGTTGAATGTCAACACATGACACTCCTTTAATCCACACACGGCGAGAAGGTCTTCATTCCACGGGTTTCCGCTTAGACTAAGCACCGTGAACGGAATGGGCGCTGAAGATGCTGTTCTTCTCGTATGCTCAAGGAAAGAGCTTCTTGGCTCCTCTCAACACTGTGGAAGAAAGTGTCAAAGGTAAACAAAAACATTCCTTATTCCACAACTTATTCCATAGGTGACAGTCAGTAATTGGTCTTTTATTTATTGCATTTGTGTGTAGAGAGATCAACCATCTACGCGGGACTAGTTTTTAGTGCCTGAGACCAGAGTGTTTGCTCAAAACACAGGTGCACTCTCTCTCTATTCTTTCAATCTCTTATTCTGATGGATGGGACATGACATGACCAAAGAGAAATTACGCGCAGGACCGACTACTTTACATGCTCATCCGACAGCATGGATCATCTTACTTTTCGGAAAATCAAGTGATCAGCCTGCAATGTCCTTATCTATCTAGAAACAACAACTCAATTTTTATTCGAACCCGGGACCTCCGGAACATGAGCCCATGGCTCAGAACACTCGACCATGGAGGCAGTAATATTTAACGTCGTAATATTTATTACAGGGACGGCAATGATCACGTTGTCATCAACGTCGACGCAGAAGGAAGGCGGGCGCGGCGGCGGCAAGCAGGGCGGCGTGCAGTCGCTCTGCCAGTGGGCGGAGGTGCCCGGACATCCCGGCCTCGTCACTGCTGTTATGCAGGCTTCCAACAACCCCGTGGTTCTCATGTTGACCCCTACGAACATCTTCGTGCAAGAGATCAAGGTAAGCATAGGTATTCTCACCACCTCCATTCATTACAATCTTGAATAAAATTTTAAATTAAAAAATCAAAAAACCCAACTGCGTAGGTAATATTACTTACTTAATTTATAAAATTTACCTTTAAAAAGATAAAAAAACAAGTAGGCATATTTCGATATATTACCCATTGACTAGTATTTATGTCCTCTTGCTAATTACATCAGTCAAACAAGTTCATCTGCAGCAAAATCTTACAAAAATCTCGTGCAGTCGGAGGCTATATATGATTTAATTGCCAATTGCCTCCGACTGCACGAGATTTTTGTAAGATTTTGCTGCAGATGAACTTGTTTGACTGATGTAATTAGCAAGAGGACATAAATACTAGTCAATGGGTAATATATCGAAATATGCCTACTTGTTTTTTTATCTTTTTAAAGGTAAATTTTATAAATTAAGTAAGTAATATTACCTACGCAGTTGGGTTTTTTGATTTTTTAATTTAAAATTTTATTTAATACTTTTTAGTTTTAGTTATACTGAGACGGAAGCCTGGATGGTGAAGCGGATAGGGCCGCGGCATTCTGTGCAGGAGGTCGTAGTTCGAATCCCACCACGTACCAATGTGTTTTTCGGTTTTCGAATTTCATTATGTATGTTTATTTGGCGCTTTTGGTGTAGGAAACATCGTGAAGAAACTTGCACACACCTACGAAGAAATTCAAAGGTTGTGTGTACATACCCTGTAAGGTAAACCGGCGCGAGTATTGTGATATATAGATATAATTAAACACGCTGCCCCGCATTACGCTGCGCGATTGTGGGATATGTATAGTTCTTTTAAAACCAACATAATGTGAGCTGCTCGTGTAAAGCAACTTCAATATAATTGAGGATCAAGTTAGAGTGGTCTTTCTAGGAGTAGGATTTTTCCGATTGCGCTTAACTTTAAAACTTTTGATATCTTCTAAAGTATTGATCGAAATTATTTAGTGTAATAGACAAGTATAATCTACTTTTAATGCCCAAACTTACTTACATGTTTATTTGAATAAAGATTCATACCAAACTCGGGAAATGATTATTAACAAACTTTAAATCGTTGTAAATCCTTATTGGCCGCCCAAATCGAAAAATGATGTAAGAAACCTGAAACTAATTTTGAAATACCTATTCAACGATACCCCACTCAATAGATCTTGATCAAGTTCTTCAGCATTCAACCAGCCTGCTTTATGCAGACGACCTTAAATTGATACGTGTGGTAGATCGCATGGAAGATTGTGCGGATCTTCAAACTGATATCAATGCTATATATCAGTGGAGCATTAAAAATAAGCTTCTGTTCAATCCTACCAAATGCTGCACCATGTCTTTTACACGAAAATTGATGCCGTTTCATGCCAATTATCATCTTGGTACTGACATGATCACACGTGTTAACACGTTAAAAGATCTTGGGGTTGTGTTCGATCCAACGCTGACTGTAGAATCAACTAGCTATTCTCAGTGTGACTGTATAGTGTGTGTCGTGTCTGTCATTAACAATCAAGATATCATCAATTTCAATATTTAACTTTAGTGTTATTGTTTGGTGTAAGTGTCGTGAGGTGTAATAGCTAGCCGACTATACACAAATGAAAAGGGAAAAACCGTTAGAAACAACCCTAACAACCCTACCTAACAGCCTAGCCCTACTCATAAATCTACTATAGATACATATATAAATAGTGCGGGAAGTCTGTTACCATGCGACCTAAGGTAACAGACGGAAGGGGGAAGGTAAAGGTAGTGGAAATGGTTCAACACTGCCAGTAAGCCGGACTCTGCAAACTGATCATAAGATGGCCTTTTGGGAATTCCTAGGCCGCAGTGAAAGGATCCTGTGGAAGTGAAACATCAACGGCTCGTCCAGCTAAACTGGGAACTTCTAGTGGCCAGCTCTTCTGTGCTGAGGCTATCAAGGGTCGGCTCGTCTAGCGCTTGTGCTAGGCACATCAATGGGCTCAACAGCGCTTGTGCTGGAGTAGGGTCTGCTCATCTAGCGCTTGTGCTAGGTACATCAATGGTCTCAACAGCGCTTGTGCTGGAGTAGGTTCTGCTCGTCAGCGCTGGTGCTGGTACTTCTTAGGGAGATCAAGTCAAACTCACAGCTCCGTGGAAAAGACATTTATTTTTAACTGACTAGCTAATTTATACAACTTTATTTACATCTGTGTGCGTAACGTTAATTTTATAAAAATTACAATCTAATCAAACTATCTTTGTGTGATTCAAATGATAATATGCAAATTCCGCAGATTGATCTTATTGATTTCTGGGTCAGTCGGTACACCGCTGAGCTGTCGAGATTTGCATGTTCACTGCGCGTGAACATCTTGGCGCGTCTCAGAAGAGAAGGTCTTCATCTCGTAGAGCCCAGTCGTGGAGTTCCGGGGTCTAGCGGTGCGTGGTGCAGGCTGCGCGTAGACAGGCTCCGTCGGGATGGTTGCGGGTGCTGGCGCCACAGCTGATCGTCGTGAGGTCATCGCTGCTTGTAATATCTTGACTGCCTGTGGACCACAACCATACATTAATAAACCTAGTAAAATAATAACTAAAACTGTCGAGACACTAGCTACGATTGAATGAGTAGTGATGCTACTCCAAACTGTGTTGTGTAGGGTTGTCTGTAACATGTTCTCCTTGCTAACTAAACTACCAAATAAATCTTTAGAACTGTCTAACACCTGCTCTGGGGAAAAGTCTCTAAAATTACTAAATTTAAGTCTAGATTCTAAACTAAAATTAAAGGGTTTATTATAAGACGCCAAGACATTTACAGAAATTATTCTTTTTGCAGCTAAAGTCGTTGATAATGTTTTTATAACACAATTTTCTGAAATATGTATAATTCCTACGTCATGAATGGGGACTTCTTCCCTCTCTCCATCACAAACAATGGACACTATTTCTGTCTTCTTAGTCAGAAAAATCCAAGTATTTGTCATTTGGACTTGTTTCCAAAGGATGTCATTTTTAATATAATAGTTTCTACTGGCACATTCAGAGATATTCTCAGGTTTGATGATCATTTTAACCATGCAATTTTGATTTAATTGCATGTTCTTCACAGCCACAGGAAAACAAATGAATCTATTATCTCTTTCTAGACAGTTCTTAAATTCTTCATGTGTCAACTCAAAATAAAGTTCGTTGTTATAGTCTATTGCAATAAATGACTGAGATGTGTCTAAACTCAGAAATGAACCATCTCGGTGTTTCTCAGGTATAGCAGTTGCATGTAGTAGCGTAAATTGCTTCTTTTCTGCTATTGGGAAGTATGATAGCACTCTTATATGCGTTTGATTTTCTCTCAGTCTTGTGTCTATTAATTGACTCTGTATAATGTTCAAGTTAGACGGTAGCTTACTATTCGCTTCTTTTATTATGTCTGCTATGTGCTTTGGTGTTAATACACTATACACTGTAGCTTTAGCTAAGTATATCTGCACTAATCCTGCGTAATAGTCTTGAATCTCTGTAATGTAGTTATGTGCCAGTTGGTAAGATTGCATCACTTGTATTTTAATATAGTTTACATTGATAGTTCTATACCATATATTATTCTCATTTATGTATCGCAGTACTTGATTTAGTTTTGTTCTGAAACTTTCCAATTTCTTTTCCATTCTTGAACTTGTCTCATTAACTGTTGAAATCGTAGTGATCATAAATTTCGTCTGGTGATTAGCGGCGTCGATAAGTTTCTGCTGATTGTCTTGTAATGTATTTATGTCTCGATAAACTTCGTCGTTAACTCCGAAAATTGAAGTTAAAAATTGTCCAAATAAACCTCTTTTCTTTCTTGTGTTCTTTATTTCTGTCAAGTATTCATGCGTCTTCTCAAATTTTCCTCCTTCTTCTTCTAAATTGTGATAGTACTGATTGCAATGCGTTTGACTGTCGACTGTTATTGTATTATCACACAAACTCTTAAACTGTTTTAGAACATTTCTTGTCTTGTTCAAACTGTCGTCCAATATCAATCTTTCATAACATGTTTCAATTCTGAATGTTCCTCTGTCCAGCGTCGCATTTCCCATCTGTTCAATATATACTCCAGGATTTAAGTTCTTTATTGTGTAGCTGGCGTCAATTGTTGTGAAAACTTGAAACATTGTTAGTAACATAACAAACCAATATCCCAGTCTGCTTATGCCTTTAGTTTTGTTTGTAGTCTTATTCTTATGAAGTCTTGCTATGTTACTTTGAACAGGCGTTGTCGTATTGTGATCATTCAACTCTTCATTTATCGGTAGCGGTATCAAACTATGTATTGCTCGCTTTTGGTCTGATCCTTGTGATCTACTAAGGGTAACTACCCTTGTGGCACCATCCTTTCCTGGATGGATTTCTTTAATCTGTGCTAACGGCCATTTACTTGGGCTAACATTTTCGTCTTTGATGAGCACGACTGAACCCACTTTCAAATTGTCTTCGTTAGTTTTCCATTTATATCTCTGTTGTAATTGGTGTAAATATTCTTTTGTCCAAGTGTTCCAGAAATCTCGTTTCATCTTTTGTATGTGCTTCCAGCGATTTAATAAATCAGTATTAATGTTATCGATCGGATCTGGAACGCCTACTGCTTCACGACCAATGAGGAAATGACTGGGTGTCAATATAACAGTATCGTTGATATCTTCGGTCTGTGCACATAATGGTCTTGTATTTAAACAGGCTTCTATTTGATGTAGAAATGTCGATAATTCCTCATAAGTCAACGTGCTGTCTCCAATTACTCTTTTTAGGTGATGTTTCATTGACTTAACGCCAGCTTCCCAAATACCGCCGAAATGTGGCGCTGACGGTGCTATAAAATGCCATTGAGTACCCATGTTTGTTACTGTGTTTTGAAAATGTGGTGATTGCGTTATATGTAATATTTCCTTTTTTAAGAAATTTGCCGCTCCAACAAAATTTGTTCCATTGTCACTGTACATGTGTGATACATGACCTCTTCTCGCCATAAAGCGTCGTAGCGCTGCTATGAACGACTCAGTTGACATGTCTCCCACTAATTCCAGATGAATTCCTTTTGTGGCCATGCAAATGAAAACCGCGACGTATCCTTTATAGGACTTATGACCTCTTCCTTTCATTGCTCGCACGTTTATTGGACCCGCAAAGTCACACCCACTAATACTGAAAGGATGTGCCTGCGTCACCCGTGAACTTGGCAAAGATCCCATTTTCTGATTTGCTGTAGAGGCTTTGTATCTTATGCATTTTACGCATTTATTGACACAACTCTTTACCTTGCGTTTCCCACTTAAAATCCAGTATCTTTGTCGCAGGTACGCCAACATAAGTCGATTTCCACCATGTAACGTATTCTTGTGTGCGTCGTTTATTATTATTGTTGTCACGTGATGATCGTATGGTAACAATACAGGGTGTTTCTGTTCATATGGCATATCTGCATTCTGTAATCTGCCACCAACCCTTATAAGTCCGTCGTTGTCAATAAAAGGGTCTAATGCTGTCAATTTACTACCCTTTTTTACATTCTGTCCTTTTTTTAACATCTTGTATTCTTCCTCAAATGCTTCTTTTTGCACTTGTAGTAATATGAGTTTTCGCATGTTCTCACTTTCATTGCAGGTCAGTAATTCCGTAGTCTTTTGTCTTCTGATAAATCTCAAGCAGTAACATAATACTCTTATCATCCTGTTGAAGCTGGAGAACCTTTTAAAAATGTCATTTTCATTCTTTACGTCAATTGATATCTGATGACAACGCTTACCTTCTTCAATTGGCATTGGGATATCTTTGTCCTTGATTGGTAATTCGTCATTCTTTAACCACTTTGGTCCATTCCACCATAAGTCACAATTTGGTAGTTTATTTGCCTCTATTCCTCTCGAAATGACGTCTGCTGGATTGTCTGCTGCCTCAACGTGATTCCAATTAGCTTTTGGTACTATTTGTTGAATTTCTGAAACTCTATTCGCTACAAAGGTGAGCCATCTGTCAGCTTGTCCTTTTATCCATCCCAAGGCGATCATAGAGTCAGTCCAGCAATAAACTTTTATCTCCATATTTTCGCAATCAATTGCCTTAATAACTTTGTCAATCAGTTTTGCCAATAAAAGTGCAGCGCATAATTCAAGTCTTGGTAAAGTCGTTTTCTGTTTGATCGGCGCTACTTTTGTTTTTGCTTGTAGTAGTGATATAACATAATATGAGTCATTCACTTTCGTCCGACAGTATACAACTGCCCCGTAAGCTTTTTCTGATGCGTCACCAAAACCGTGAAGTTCTATTTGCGAAGTTGTGCAGTTTATCCATCGAGGTATTTTAATTGTTTCTATGCTCTTTATTTGTTCTTGAATTTCGAGCCATTTTTTATAAATATGATCTGGTACTCTATCATTCCAACCAATCTGGCTTAACCAGAGTTCTTGTATCAGCATTTTCATGGTTATGGTTATCGGCTGTAGCCATCCAAGAGGGTCGAAAATTTTTGCCACTTCTGACATAATGAATCTTTTAGTCGGTTTTTCACTAGTTGCTATAGTAATCTTGAAGCTAAAACTGTCTTCTTTGGGAGACCAAATCACACCAAGTGATTTTCTGGTTTCGTCTAGCGGTAACTTTAGCATGTTGTCGTTCTTATTGTCCTCAGGAATATTTTCTAATAACTCCGAACTATTTGACGACCATTTTCTTAGGTTAAATCCACCGGCGAGCAACAACGTAATTAGCTCAGTTTGCAGTTTCTTTGCTGTCTCTATATCGGATCCGCCCGATAGTATGTCGTCGACGTAAAAATCTTTCATAGTTGCTATACTAGCACTAATAACTCCGAACTAATCCGGCTCGAAGGACCATATGTAGAATCAACTAGCTATTCTCAGTGTGACTGTATAGTGTGTGTCGTGTCTGTCATTAACAATCAAGATATCATCAATTTCAATATTTAACTTTAGTGTTATTGTTTGGTGTAAGTGTCGTGAGGTGTAATAGCTAGCCGACTATACACAAATGAAAAGGGAAAAACCGTTAGAAACAACCCTAACAACCCTACCTAACAGCCTAGCCCTACTCATAAATCTACTATAGATACATATATAAATAGTGCGGGAAGTCTGTTACCATGCGACCTAAGGTAACAGACGGAAGGGGGAAGGTAAAGGTAGTGGAAATGGTTCAACACTGCCAGTAAGCCGGACTCTGCAAACTGATCATAAGATGGCCTTTTGGGAATTCCTAGGCCGCAGTGAAAGGATCCTGTGGAAGTGAAACATCAACGGCTCGTCCAGCTAAACTGGGAACTTCTAGTGGCCAGCTCTTCTGTGCTGAGGCTATCAAGGGTCGGCTCGTCTAGCGCTTGTGCTAGGCACATCAATGGGCTCAACAGCGCTTGTGCTGGAGTAGGGTCTGCTCATCTAGCGCTTGTGCTAGGTACATCAATGGTCTCAACAGCGCTTGTGCTGGAGTAGGTTCTGCTCGTCAGCGCTGGTGCTGGTACTTCTTAGGGAGATCAAGTCAAACTCACAGCTCCGTGGAAAAGACATTTATTTTTAACTGACTAGCTAATTTATACAACTTTATTTACATCTGTGTGCGTAACGTTAATTTTATAAAAATTACAATCTAATCAAACTATCTTTGTGTGATTCAAATGATAATATGCAAATTCCGCAGATTGATCTTATTGATTTCTGGGTCAGTCGGTACACCGCTGAGCTGTCGAGATTTGCATGTTCACTGCGCGTGAACACTGACATTTAACGACCATATTGGATCCTTGGCAGTAGAGAGCTTCCGCCGCTTAGGATTTGTTACGAGAAACTCGAAGGTATTCAATGATAGGAGAGTTATAGAACTCTTATATTCCGCTCTCGTTAGAAGTAAAATAGAATCGGCAGCGGTTGTGTGGGGTCCTCACGAGGCAACCTACAATCTTCTACTTGAAAAGGTACAGAAAGCCTTTCTTCGCTTTCTTTTCAAGAAAGTGTACGGGTATTATCCTTTTTTATACCCAACTAAATATTTATTAGGCATGCTGGGTTTTAATTCTTTAGAAAGTAGACGCAACCATCAGCTTATGACAACAGCTTGCCGCATACTACGTGGTGAATCGAACTGCTCAGACATGGTTCCGCAGGTAGTACGTCTGTATGTGCCAGACTGCTACCTGCGTGCGCGCTCACACCGACTGCTGAACGTGGAACGCACGCGCACTGTTGCGCACGCTAACTCGCCGCTGGTGCGAGGAGTTAAGATGCTGCAGGACTTGCTCGATGCCGAACCACAGATCGATCTATTTGCGGATGGATGGTCATATGTGTGCAAGAGTTGTAATAAGTACTGTGAAAAGCTATAAATTTGTATATAAATTGTTGTTCTTATTTAATTAGTTATATTATTTCTTACTTTTATTTATTTCCTTGTATAATGCATTAGGATAAGTAACCTGTAATGTTATACATTGTAAATTTATTAATAAACAATAAACAAATATAGTTTGCCAATTTTTTTTTTTTTAATTTTTACCAAATGGCGTCTGTTTGTCACGATATTAAATTTTGATCAAAATCATGTCTTTAGTGACACTCGCATGGTTAAGACGAATCGATTGACGTATGAATCATTAAAATCGGCCCACGCGTTTGGTCTCTAGAGTGGCGCAAAGGAACAAACATACACACATACATACATACATACATACATACATACATACATACATACATAGGCTGATAAACACATTACCCTCCTTTGCGTTGGCGCAGTCGGGTAAAAAGAAGGGAAGTGAACACATTCCCAACTCACAACTTCGTTATTAACTCGGGATCTCTGTCCAGGTGGTGCCAGCCAAAGCTAAGATCACCGACATGGTAGCGGTCCGGCACTGGTGCGGCGGCGGCGGCGAGCAGAAGAGCACGCTGATACTGCTGTGCGAAGATGGAAGTTTGCGCATGTACGCAGCCAGCGCGGAACACACCGGCTACTGGCTGTCCCCCGCCATACAGCCCACGCACGCGCCGCGCCGCCGTCCGCGCGCGCTCACGCACCACGCCAAGGGGAAGCAGCAGGTCATTATCAATATTATAAATTGAAAAACGAAAAAAAAAACTGTGCTCTCACTGACCGCCCTCTGTATGTAATCAATCACCATACATTTTATGTGGAAAGGTATCATACCTTTCTGAAAGTTCTATGAGACACCCTGTAGCCAAATAAGTTGAAGCTTTAAGGCAGTATGTGATCTATGAAACCCAATAACCTTGATTGTTTTATCATCCGCTCAGGCTGCGACGAAATCGAACGCGAATGGAGCACCACAGTTCCCGATAGATTTCTTCGAGCACTGCGTAGCGATGACTGACATAGAATTTGGTGGCAACGACTTGCTACAAGTTTATAACGTCGCTCAGATAAAACACCGACTCAACACCACTGGTACATATGCTGTTATTTATGATAGAATAGAGATTGTGTTTAGTAAAAAGAAAGAATTCCAAACAAATTATATTCTTACAGGATTATACGTGGTGTCTACGAAGATGAGTGGATTTTCAATGGAAGTGATCAACTCTGACCCCAACATGGTTATTTGTGGCATCCGAGTCTTGCTCGGCAGTCAAGATGTTGCTAGGACGCCATCTTACGTTGAGGTATGAATTCTTATATTAGGGTTTGAAGGCATGATTTTAAGTACGAATGTGTAGACACTGGTAGACAAATATGAATGGTATATTCTCATTCTAGGTTTATGGCAGATCGATCCAGACAATCGTAGTCCGTAACCGCTGGTTTGACATTCCGCTGACGCGCGAAGAATCATTGCAATCGGATAAGAAACTGATCATCAACTTTGGACCATCACAAGATCCAGACGGAGTTACCATGGTCGACTCTGTAAAGGTTAGTGGTAACTGATAGGACGAGGATAAGTTTTATTGTTAAGTTGATATTCTAGGATCAGAAATATATGAGTGACTAGCTTACCGTTCACGGTTTTACCCGCGTTTTATGAGCTTTTCGTGTGAATGAAGGTTTTCCCGCGGTATGTCCTATTCCAGGACCTAACCTATATGCGTCCCAAGTTTCCTGATCTGTCTAGTGGTTGAAGCGTGATTTAGTAACAAACAATCAAATATTCAAACCTTCAAATATTGAATAAATATTTATTTGTGTGTAAATAAAGTGATTTGTATTTGAATTTGTATTTTGTAAATATCCAATCTATAATATTAGTACTTGGTTTTTTTTATGTAGCGCAAAGTTACACATTAGTTTGTTTATACTCTAGGTTTACGGCAAGAACAAAGAACAATTCGGGTGGCCAGAAGAGAACGAGGACCCATCCACGTGTCCGTCATCAAGCAAAGTCACCACCGAAGGCGAGAACAACGCCGGCGCCTGGAAGCCCAGTCCTTTAGAACGTTTAGCTTGCTCCGCACTAGAGGCTCTAGAACTCGGGGCCGGCGCTCCGGTGTCATGTGGGGCCGCTGCAGGGGCGGAGGGCGGCGCGGAGTCCGCTCGCAAGCTGCTGTGTGCGCCCGCCAGCGCGCATCTACACGCGCGCGCGCAGTGCCTCTTGCGCGCCGTGTATCACACGCACTACCATCAGTTCAAGGTCAGTCTGTTGCACCGGGAAACCCCAGTGATAATGCTGAACTGGTGATGATTGATAAATATGATTGATACTCTTCTTGGTGTTCTGTAATATTCTGTAAAATTATCCGAGGGTAGATAACAACACCCCATGTTCAGTGCCCTTTTGTTTCTAAAAATGTGAAATAACCATCGAGACGATGAGATTTTACATTGGCCACGGTAGCTCCGTGGGTTAGAACGTTGGGACGGCATTCAAAAGTCACAGGTTCAAATCCTGTCTGTGGTTTTTTTTTTTATTATTTTCATATTTTAGAGATTACAGAAGAAGAGATAACATAGTCCTGTTCGAAAGTATTTTAAGTTGTAACACTCAATCTCTTCTCAGGACCAAGCGATCCTGAAATACGTGTGCACGTCACTGAAGGAGCTTTGCGATACATCAGACGCTCGCAACATCGACCCGGAAGCGTACTTCCGCCTCGTGCTACTGGCGAGAGGAGTCGCCATCGCTAGACCCAATCATCTTGTCAAGTTCACTGCGCCTACGCCGGCTAGGCCTATCAATGGTAAGTACTTATAATGCCAAAAAAAAAATCTCAAACTTTCCTTACTTATGTATCTGCTTATGTCAGGTGAAATAAGTTTCTGGGTGGCAAACAGTCCTCTAAGTTGTACATGTACCTCCTCTAGTTTTCCAAACTGACCACGATTGTTAGGTAGAACGGCGCATTGTAAAATATTCTCAGGAAACGTAGCTGTCTGGATCCTGGATTTTTCCACACAGAAAGAAGATTTTACAAGAAATCACCTACCATTCATTTTGTTCAGGTGACTGGTCCGCCCTATGGAAAAGCGAGCCCGAAGTCACGGACCGTGAGGCGCACCTGTGCGCGCTATTGACCAACGTGCTGTGGCGCCTGGCCGCGTGCAAGAGCGCGATGGGCGGCGCGCCTGGAGTATTGACTTACGGGCTGCGACACGCCGAGCACACGCTGCACGCGCTAGCCGACACCATCCACGCCTTCCAGCTGCACGGCGACCCTGATTGTGTAAGTAACTATAAACCGTACTTACACACTGACAGAATGTCAGAAAGTAACCTTAAGTTATGACGAATGGATGAGGGGAGACACGTAAATTTATAAATTATAAAATCTTTATAACTTGAGTATAAAAGTGGACTTTGTCATTATAGATTGACTTCGGAAACCAGATCTACTTGTCGTTGCTTCTGGCTGAAGATCAAAGCATCAGTTTCGGAGCTAAAGCTGCGCTAATGAGAGTTCTGCGGCCGAGAGTTAAAAAGCGAAGAGTTTACATCCCTTCTCCGCCTAATACTCCGGGTAAGCGCACTCAAAATATGTGTAAATTATAGGACAGTGGGACAGTCAGTTAGATAAGGAGCCTACACAAATATCTAGGGCTCGTATTTATAAAGCGATCTCAAGATTGAGAGCAATATTTAAGTATGGATTTGACAGATCATTTTGTACTGTAATGACATTCCTGATACGGACTCAAACTCGCTGTCACTCTTGAGAGCTGATTATAAATACGGGCCTAGAAAACCTCAAGGTTAAAGATAATGGGGGAAGGTTCAGCGGCAGAATAAACCCAATAGCCTCCTAACGGCTCTCAGATCTTCTTGATATTGTCAGAAATGGACCAATCTCTTTAGTCTTCATAAAGTTCATTTAAGTGTCAGGAAACCAATTTTGCTGGAACATGGACACCCATGCTGAACAGGGAGCGATAGAAAAACATAGAATGAGCCAGCTGCATCTCCTCCCGGGCATGCTGTAAAAACCAGCTAAGGCTTAGCTAAGGGATTCGATTTTCGTGATTTATTTATGTATGTATGGACGCCACTAATTCAACTTATAATTTTAGGTGCCGGTTCGTCAGTAACCACAGCGCAACCAACAAGCTCTATCACTGAGGCGGTCGTTTCGGAGTCGGATCTGAGCGGCAACCGCGACGAACAACAGGAGAATCAATACATGGACGTGGATGACTCTTTGGAGCCCATGGTTCTACTTGCTCCAGATGGAGGTATGAGTCATGTTTATATTAAAAGACGGCCACAGCCACTGCTCGGAGGTATCTTCCAGTTAGGCTGCATTGAACTAGTTCAGGATCTTTCAGATATCATTAGGATAAAAACTTTTTTATTATGAACAGGTCTCGAAGCTCTATTGGACATACCACCGGACGCAGACGACGAGACGATGGTGGAGCTGGCGATCGCTCTGTCGCTGCAGGAGCAGCCGCGCCGCGCTCCCCCCGCGCCCTCTGCGCCGCCCCCGCCCGCGCCCGGCTTCAGCGACACCGGCGCCTCGCCGCCCGGTGAGTTAGTTACTGCAGTCATAATTTCCTTTATTATCAAAGCTTCGCTGGTATTTACGTGGTTCTGGATGCCTCTTTTTAAAACTGAATATAACGTTCAGGTCTGACGACGAAGGCAGTACAGCCGCGACGGATGGCAGCACTCTCCGCACTTCTCCCGCCGAACCTCCGGGCTCAGCCGGCTCGGAGAGCGGTGGTTCCGGCGCCGACAGGCATCGGGGGAGTCTCTGGACGCAGCAGCGCTTATGGTAAGGGCTTTATTAGAAAGAAGATTTGATCACTTCCATCTGCTTGTCATCACACAAACACTTGCCTTTTTTATCTTAACGATTCCATGAAAAAAAAAACTATGCTGTGAATAATGCCTTCTAAATGTTGCCTTCACGCACGCTTAAGTTTGTCTGCTTTTGTGACGTTGGTTTGTCCATCTTTTAGGAGAAATGGTGTCTGCTCCCTCAACGAGCGCAATGCCAGCCACTAATGTCGTCGTTGCAACCTGCCAGTGTTACACGTTAGTATCATGTTATTTATCACTTCTAAGGAAGTTACTAAATTTATTCTACAAGTAAGCAAAAAGTTCAATGTTCTGTGAAAAAAGATCATTGAATGTTTCAGCATGCATCTAGTTCTAGTAAATATTTTGATAAGTAATAAGTGATGTTTCTGTTGTAGAAGGTCCATCGGGATCAATGCCCGCGCCGGTTCCCTCCACGTCGCGCGCAGTTGAAGCTGAGACTGAGACGCGCAAGCTGCACGCGCTGCGTCTGTCGCTGCTGTCTGCTGCATTAGACGCGCTGCCATCGCTCAGGACTTTGCCTGGAGTTCGAGCTATACCATTCTTCCAAGTTAGTACACTAAGTTCATTTCCCTCATTTTGTGTTATTTTTATTTAACGGCACATGTAAATTACAATTTTCCCATTTTACCAGGTGGTCCTAATGCTGGCTGGTGATTTGGATTCGAGCGTAGAGGCCGACCGCGCGGTGCTCGACCGTCTTCTAGAGCTCCTAGTCGCTGAACTAGACATCCAGAACCCCGAGAACGCTCAGGGACAGAACACGGCTGAAAGAAGAGAGCTACAGCTCGCTATAGCGCGGCTAGAGCTGTTGGTATCAGAGCTGGACAATGGGGAAGAGGTTGTCCCGCCTGTGCACGAGAGGACGAACCGACGGGAGCTACAACTTGTCATTATGCGACTTCTCAGTAAGTTCTCGTAAATGTTTCAAATTATCTTGATCATAACACACACACCTCGATCCTAGACACACAGTTCCAAAATATATTTAAGATCGATATTTAAGTCAGTCAGTTCGACAAAGTTCAAGCTGTGTAATAGAGATGTCTTGAAATTGAATTAGCGAAGCCGAACACCGGATGTTTGACGAAAGATCTTGTGTGGGGAGGTTTGGACATGAAAACAAGTGGCTCAGTAGCCCCACAACTATGTTTACAAGGAATGGAATAACTCACTCTTGACGTATTCTTTGACGAAGAAGGGCTGCATATCAGGCAGTGGCTGAGGCGGTTGAGGCTTCAATAACTGAGTGGCAGTTGAGGTTGTTCCTGAACCTAGAGACAAAAGATTCGTTGAATAGGCGAGTTTTATAAGGACATTCCAGGCTGATCACTTGATTATTATTTATATTTTTGAATTTGATTTTTTTAAATTTGAAATTTTCTTAGCATTGAGAACCTTGTCTATTTGTAGCAATGAAAATACAATACTGACTGGACGTCTTCTCCTTCCAGTAGGGCAGCAGCGCGGAGAGCACTCGGAAGCAGTGCTGCGGCGCCCCCGCGCGCACCAGCGCCGCGGCGGCCAGGCGCGACACGTGCGCGGCGCACGCGGCCCCGGACACCTCTGCGCGCGACGGCTGCCCGCCGGATGCGGTCGTTTTCCAACGAGCCATCAGCACACCTGGTTTCATATATAGAGAAATGAGTTATTCCATTCCTTGTAAACATAGTTGTGGGGCTACTGAGCCACTTGTTTTCATGTCCAAACCTCCCCACACAAGATCTTTCGTCAAACATCCGGTGTTCGGCTTCGCTAATTCAATTTCAAGACATCTCTATTACACAGCTTGAACTTTGTCGAACTGACTGACTTAAATATCGATCTTAAATATATTTTGGAACTGTGTGTCTAGGATCGAGGTGTGTGTGTTATGATCAAGATAATTTGAAACATTTACGAGAACTTACTGAGAAGTCGCATAATGACAAGTTGTAGCTCCCGTCGGTTCGTCCTCTCGTGCACAGGCGGGACAACCTCTTCCCCATTGTCCAGCTCTGATACCAACAGCTCTAGCCGCGCTATAGCGAGCTGTAGCTCTCTTCTTTCAGCCGTGTTCTGTCCCTGAGCGTTCTCGGGGTTCTGGATGTCTAGTTCAGCGACTAGGAGCTCTAGAAGACGGTCGAGCACCGCGCGGTCGGCCTCTACGCTCGAATCCAAATCACCAGCCAGCATTAGGACCACCTGGTAAAATGGGAAAATTGTAATTTACATGTGCCGTTAAATAAAAATAACACAAAATGAGGGAAATGAACTTAGTGTACTAACTTGGAAGAATGGTATAGCTCGAACTCCAGGCAAAGTCCTGAGCGATGGCAGCGCGTCTAATGCAGCAGACAGCAGCGACAGACGCAGCGCGTGCAGCTTGCGCGTCTCAGTCTCAGCTTCAACTGCGCGCGACGTGGAGGGAACCGGCGCGGGCATTGATCCCGATGGACCTTCTACAACAGAAACATCACTTATTACTTATCAAAATATTTACTAGAACTAGATGCATGCTGAAACATTCAATGATCTTTTTTCACAGAACATTGAACTTTTTGCTTACTTGTAGAATAAATTTAGTAACTTCCTTAAGTGATAAATAACATGATACTAACGTGTAACA
>JARACY010006422.1:0-17202 GCA_029255725.1 Scrobipalpa atriplicella
ATGAGCAGCGAGGCTCCGACTTTTCAAGGTTATCTGCTAGACAAAATGCGAGTCTGATGTGACAATAAAATAATGAAAATAAACACAGAAACATTAGTCACGATTCATAATAGTCGTGTCTTATTATTATAAACTTTGCCGATCAGCTGATTGATTTTCTATAACAGTTAATTTATTTTATTTTATTTTATTCAAATATGGCCCTGTTTAGTTTATTCTATCTCATTGTCAAATGTCATGGAAAAAATCACTTTTCTGTCACATCGGAAAAACAATAAGGCTAGCGACCTAGCAACGTGTTCAGCTTGCTGATTTAGTATAAAAATATGTTAAGCATAATGTTAATATATTAAAACATTACTTTTAGGCAAATGTGGCCTTGGATATGACAAAGTTCCGCACGAAATTTAAGTTTTCTCTACTTTACTTATTATTCTATGACTCTTGCTTGACATATTTCATTTCAAAAGATAATATTGACACTTTCTCATTTGAGTAACATAAAGAAAATACTTCGTGGATAATACGCTTCATTATTCTAAACAACAAATACTAACTTGACTCTTTTAAGCAAAGATATTATGACTTGAATTGAGCTCGTTATGTTATTGAAAATAAAGAATTTTAAAATTTACCTTGTAAATCTAAACGGCACACAAGAAAAATCTTGTAGATATGAACTGAACGTTTAAAGTATTTCTACATTTATTGAGTAAATATTTATTCGCGGAGATATGATAATTCTCGTTTTATTACGCTCTCAATATTGACTCTATTGACCACTTGAAAAGTGATAAGTATTGGCATTCCACACATACGATGTATAAAATAGGATCCTTAAGGTATTATATAGCAGTTTGTTATTAAGGAAACACTTGTACTTATTCCACAATTTTGTGTATTCACCCAACCGGTTTCGCTCACATGAGCATCATCAGGGGCATTACTTAATCACACACACAACACAATTTTAATTTAAATTTGAAATGCATATTCCGAATCATTATCTGCGATATTCTACTTAAAGAAATGCAATGAATAAGTACAAGTGTTTCCTTAATAACAAACTATATGATGGAATTCCACCAAGCGCCGACAATCGCAAGTATAAATGATATTATATAGCATCTTATGTCTCAGATGCTAAGAATTAAATGGCAAATTACTTATATAAAAAACTATATTTTACAAATAGGTTTTCGGGCTTTGAGGAGTTTTCTCTGGAAATAATATGTTTTTCTGTAGATATTATTACCCCTAGCTAAATAACTAGGAAAATAATGGGCCAGATTCGTAACCATCCCGACTTAACTAAATCTCAACTAAAATTATTGCCATCCCGTTCTGTTCTCTCATGATAGAAAGTGACAGGTATGGACTTATATTAGTTAAGTCGCGTATTTTGCAACCACGAATTGCTTTCAATGTTTATTTTCAATCCAGTTCCGTTCACTATGATAATTTTCATCAAATCATAACAATACCTAAAAATACGTATCATGGAAAAAAAAGTTCCGTAAGAAAATCGTGTACAAACTTCTAAAGCGCACCACTGAGCACGGCCTTCAGCTCTTTGCATCAAGTTCCTTCATCTGGCAGGAGCGCGTCGCACCCTGCGATTGGGCCTTTGGAAAGATCTATGATGTGATGATGTATTTAAAGATAAAAACTTACGCGTAACAAGGCATCGTTTCCGTAGGCGCGTCCTTCAAGCGCGAGTTCCTTGTCCAGCATAGCGTCCAGCTGCTCGAGCTGGTGGCATGATGCGCGGGCAGCCACCCAGCTGGAGGCCAGGATGAACGAGCCCAGGATGAAGGAGGCAGCCACCACCGTCAGCGCCGCGATGCGGGCGATCTGCACTGAAGAGGACACCCTCTGGCGGTACGCCTGCAGGACAAGGGGATGATTAGATTTCTTTCATACCAAGCACCTACATACAAAAATCCGGAAAAAATATTAAAATAAATAATTCATACAAACAAAGTGTCATTCTGAAGGGTCATATAAATATGACAGAAGTTTGAATAGGGTGTGGTCCGCAGTCGTTTCGGTCGGTCACAATCACAAGTGATAGTGGAGCAGCTAAACTATTTATGCTATGAAAACCAGCAAGTACTTAACTATTAAAATATATGTAGGCCCTCGTATCTACGGGGCGTAAGGGACAGCTTTCCGCAAACTGATAGGGGTTGCTCGGTCAACGAAACTAAACATCTTACGCCAGGAACAAAATGACCACTTTAAGCAGACAATTTGTATGGAAAAGCCAAAAAAAAATCATTTACTAAGAGGAAGTTGTTTCCTTACACCCGGTATACTCATATCGAAGAAGGTAGGACTTACATTATTGCTGCTAGACTTCATCAAAATTTGTATTTATCTGATGTGACGAATCTGCAATACTGGTACGAGTACCTATGTCCAACAGGAGCATTTTCTCTTCCTTTTTAATGAGTCCTAGCTTTTTTAAGGTTTTATAGTTTTTAACCAAACAATAAATAACCATCATAAATAATATATAACTACAGCTGAGTTTGCATTGCGTAGGAGAATAACTCTTTAACGCCGGTTTAATGGAACGGAAAATGTGCTCATAATATCTGAAGTTCTCCGTAATAAACATTCACTCTGCAGACTTACGGAACTTTTATTACCCTCAGACTATCGTGGTAGGAGGATCAGAATGCACAACTCACACAACCATAATACAGGGATTTACCGTTCAGTGCCCTACTAACACTCGCAGATTTTATGTTGCCCTCCTTCTTCAAAGTTTACAAAACGCAAAAGGCCAAACATCAACCATTTACACACAAAACATGCATGATTTGTCAGCAACGACAGCAACCAACCACACACAATTGTCTTTCACGCAAATCGTAAGGTTTGTATTTGTAATACTCTTGCTAAAAGACATTTTTTCTCACGGTTAGGTAAGAGTTCGTTGGCCACACCGAGATTAGGAAATCAACTTTAGTTTAATCGATTTTGAATTGAAGTCAGGTAATCCATTAGTTTTAAATAAGTGAGTTTAAGTAAAAGACATCAACGCGATCTCTTTTGTTTACGTTTGGAAACAATTGAAAGTTAAGGGTATGATAACTGCGACGACAATTTCCGCAAAACTTTTACACTTTCTTTTTACAATTAAATGAGGAACATTTAAAATTACGCAATTCTTACCGCACGCCATATTCAGGCTGGGTTACTTACGACACCGTCTGTGGTAAGCAGCGTCGAGTTAGCCAGTAGACATATAGCATATAGGTATATGTATTCAAAACGTACCTACATACGGATAGGTAAAGCATATAGTGCGAACAATCTTTACCGTCTTTAGCATGGTGTAGATAATGAACCGGTTCACTTGAGTTGTAAATCGCTTGCAGAGATGCACCGTTACGTAACAGTGGCTTCAGGAGGGGGGCGGGGCCGGGGGGCAGTGAAAGTGGTATGCTTCAACGATTGCATTTAAGAAATCCATCATCACGTAAACTGCAAAACAATAGTGATTATAATCTTCACAGTTTGTTTACTTGAGTTGATGGCTTTAGCTAGGACTTTACAATTCACAAACACACTTTTATGAAAACCTTATTGTGTTTTCTTAGAATTTTCTAAACTACGTCGAGCGTAAATATTTATCAGAATTAATGTTTTTATAACACAATACGAGTCAGTGACCGTTCTATAATGTTATTGAAATCCTAAGGACGGCCTTAGGATTTCAATAACATTATAGAATGAATCAATAATGAATTGCCAGCCAGACGTGCTCTAGGGAATTCTTATCTAATGCACAAAGGCTTAATGCCTGTCATGTAACGTCCCTACTATACTTAGTGAAACAGCTTTCTAGTTTAGTATGGGTAGAATCAATGCTAGTTGCTAGCCAGTAGAATTGACTCACTCAAACGAAGGCCTCCCACTTTACAGTAGCCGATCACCCGACACCTTATTTATATGTTCACGACATGACCGGCGTAAATAAAATATTAATTTGGAATGCATACCACATCCCGGACTTGTCGATTCACTTAGTATAATATAGCTTTGTTTACTAGACCAATTCGTCTTTGTAAGCAATCTGGTATTTACGTTGACTCTACAAAAACCGTTGTTCTTTATTTATTTTTAATAATGAAACACTGATCGTAAGTAGTAGATGTAGATGTAAAGATCACGTTCTCGATTGTCAAAGCGTGTGAAGAAGACAACAATAGCCGTGATTGATGTTTAGGATCATGGCTCAAACAAAAGTCGTAACATCACGCCAACCACTCGTTCAGCCGACGAATGATCGCTGTTACATAAGATGAATTACACCTATCAATATGTGGGCAAACAAAGACAAGTATCTATTGCTATCAGGAAGTGTCACAGAGATTTTTCTAGCCATTCTTCACTCCCACTAAATGCCAGCTGTGGAGAAGTGACTAATAGGATGCCGAACAACGGGAAAAAGAAATATGAAACCAGTTATCAAAAGATTCCTTACAAACAACTTGTTTAATCGACTCGGTTGATGTTTAAAAGCAAACATGTAGGTATCATCAAATTGAAAACAGGTAGAATATACTTTATGGTAATATGCAAATGGCCGCGTTCGGTTCCAGTTACGTGCCGGTACCAAAGTAGGTACCTACAACATTCAGCAATTAGTCAACACCGGCGCAGGCGCAACTCCCTAGGTGGGGGGGATGGCGACGTCAACCGAGCATCTTCAGTTCCACCAACGCTCTCTTGACAATCACTTACCTATTCAAACAAAGTTGTTTTTATCGTTTTTATGAATGACGCTAAATGATAGATATTCTAGAAATAGCTCTAGTCTGCGGCGAATGGAGTCGGATGTGACGTAAGCTCTATTGTGTCCACTTGGTTAACTGGCCAGTAACGATTTCACTCCTACAGATTATGCCAGCGTTATGTTACTACGGTAATAATTTATGTTCCTTAGTTTAAAAGATGTATGAAATACAATCTTTCTTGCCATATTTTCACACAAATATCTCTATATGGCCAGCCAAAGACATCTACCAAAATGTTTAATTTTCTTTTAATGTACAGATTACGTTAATTATTTTGGAAATGCAACAATAAAGTGACAAACATATAAGATTTCCAAACTATTATAAATTTGCGGCGGCTAAGCGGCGACTCTACCAATTACCATATTTTTAACACAGGTATTTATTACTTATGTATGTTCCTATGTGTTATCATATCAGTGTTAACAGAAAAGGAGAGACCTTGCAGTTCAATCAATTATTCACACATTTTTATAGTTATGTGACGCAAACTGAAAATTACAGCGCAGTTATATGCAGGCTTCAGCATCAGTAGAGTTAATACATATGTTGCGTGATTAGTGGCAATGGCTATGATAAATAAATGGCCAGGGACAATAGAACAATGGTTCCCACACGCTGAAGAGTACCAACAGCATCCGAAGTTCTCGGAAACTTGGATCTAATGTTCATCGCAGCCATATTTCCTTATAGGACTTTTTGCAAGATGTCCGTCATCCCATGCCGCCGCGTCACGGTCATCATCATTGTTCTCGAGCATCTTCGGGCGTCACAAAATGACTTTTGTTTTTACATATCTGCATTGTAAACATGCTGTTCATAATTTGTAAATGCGGAAAAACAATGATTTGGTTTTAAGTTTTTTGTACCTGCATCCAACTTAATTAAATGTTCCAGCAAAGATGTTTCAGAATTTATGTTAACAAAAAAAAATACTACTTAGGTATATATTATTTCTTTCGAATGCTAGCATACGCGTGGGTTGTGAAGTAATAACAAAATGATATGTCGTAAGAATAATGTTTTGGTTAAACTTTTTAATGGTCGTGGTAGATAGAGTCCGCCAGGGTCACAAACGCAATAACTACCTCATTTTACGTTTACCACAAAATTATTTGAATGACTTTAGATTGCCGTCATTGCTGAATTATTTGTTTTTTTATTAAAATTAAGCAGAAATACCGGATACATATCAAGTGACTTTATAAATGGTAAATATGACGATAAAACCTGTAATAATTAAGTATGTTATAGTAGCTGTACACGCGATAATTAAAAGAAATGTGATCTTTTATGAATAGGACTACATCCGGTTACGTTTTAATATGAGGCGAAGAGTACTAAGTAGGTATTTTAAACGCTTTTATTTGTTTGAGTTTCATTGGGAAAGTTGTTTATACCTGAGGACCTTGTCATAGCGGTATTTTGTTACACCATGCGGAACCGAAAACTCCGAATGAATATAATTCTGAATGAATATCAGAATAAGGATAATAAGAATGTCGAAATGATTTGTGATTGTATACCATCGGGTGCCGGTGGTGTAGGAGGCAAGGCCCGTGTTTACAAACAGCTTGTTATGCGCAAACGCAGCCGCTCGGTGCAGCGCCGCCGCAGCGCCTAGCCACAGCCCGCAGCAGCCTGAGAGAAAGGCACTTTCGCGCACCTAATCGCGCTCCGTCGTTTACGGGGCTTACTCAATTACTACCTTATTTAGTTTTTACTACTAATGTAATACAGGATACAAGCAAAGAACGCGACCAGTTACAAGTTACAACTAATTCTAGACTACTCGCGCGTACCGGAAAACAAGTCCTTCCATTCTTTGTTTGCCGAACTTGTCCAAAGCAACCATGTAAGGCAGCCACAACCTCCATTCAAATCCGAAAGTCCCGTTCAAACTTTTGTCACAACAATATAAAGCACTGTTTCACAGAGACAGACAAGTAGGTCCGCGTATTAATGTACGTGCCCAACATTAACTATCTAAAGCAAGTAACGGGTTCATACCGGCGGCGGCTCGGACGACGTGCTGTACTCGGACGGGGGGTACTCCGGCTTCATGGTGATAGTAGCCATCGAATCCGGCTGGTGCTCCTTCTCCATCACAAAAATATCTTCACAGTAAAAAGTTTAGAGTGCAATGCGTGTTGCGCGCGCGATGTCTGACGTTCGAAGTAGGAGTGCGCGCGAGTGAGTGGTAGCGCACGGCGGAGCTGCGCGGGCGCCGATGGTGGGGCCGGCCGCCGCCGCCACCGCCGCACTCACTTCCATGAAGATGTCGTGATTTGTAGTTATGATTGTGCTTGTCTAACTTTACCTTAGCTTTATGTGCATCAACATAGCAAAATTGTACCTAAGTAAATTGAAAATTTTATTGTTTATACTTACGTAATCCCACGATTAAGGCTGCAAAAGGTCAATGAAATAATTGGATACTTAAGTACGCACTAAGAAAAATAATTACACTTAATTATTTAAGAGAAGAGATCTTTCCAGTTTCTGAAAAATACATACAAGTATAGGTATAGTATAACAAAGTGTCTATGTCTCTACATTAAAAGTTTGTCTCTACAAATGACTAAGAATAAAACGACACTAATGGGCAAGACACTAACCTGAGTTCTTATCTCCTCTAAACCTTGCTCAAAGGTACGATCACAAAGGGGATTAAATTCAAAGCTCTAAAAGAAGAAATACCTAGGTATACGATAATAAAGTGTAGTAACTTTATGTAGAGTCAAAGATTCTAAGGAAAATGATTTTGATAGAAAAGCTCATAATCTTTTAGGAATTCTGTTTGTATTTTAGGAATTCAGGATCGTCGTTTAAGGGTCAATAATCAATATACACTTTATACTTGTACCTAACCTACTTAGAACCTTGGACTGGGAATAACAATAGAACATAAAACGAACCAGCTGCTTCTCTACCCACCCCGGCTAAAACAAAAGTCAACAGAGAAATTTCACCTAGCAGGGCTTTGGTGTATTATACGATAGGCTGATAAACCTGACACTGCAGTAATATACAATACACTCTTACAACCACCCACCCTCAACAGATTGTCAAACGTGGTGGAAACGGTTTATAGTAAGCTGTTGACCCTCTTCCTGCCCCTTAAGGGATACAGGAGTAATTACCTATCTATGTAAACTTAAATTAAGAGCAACAACGGATCTTCCTTGCATTCGGCAATGAAGGTTAACCAATATACAGGGTGTAAGGAACGGAACGGTGTCCCGAAAACTGTAAGTAGCCAACTTTCATAAAGAAATCCTTCTGGTAAATAGTAAAAAAAATTAGAGGGTCAACGCCTCACACTTGGTGCGAGTGCGACGGATGATATTTTAATCTGATCAATGCTCCGAAACGCGGAGAGTGGTATATCACCGTGTTATAGCTGAGGGGGTGATTTAGTATCAACAAAGCAACAAGCACCTGAAAAACACCCGCGCGAAAAAAAATACTTAAAATTATTTGATCGGAGTGGTAATTTACAAAATTACTACGTTTTAATTATTAAGTTTATTGAATAGGATTTTTTTGTATTTTTTATGTGATCATTTATCGCGCTTGTGATTTCTTCCATGCTGGACTTGGAGGTCTGGGAGCTTGTCTGGGAGCGATAGAAATATATAAGTGATTTTCCTAATTCTTCCCTAGCATGCTGTAGAAGTCAGCAAAAGGGATTCGAGGGTTACAGTGTATTGCAATTTAGGCGATGGGCTGACAACCTGTCACTGTTAACGATACTACTAATTATGCCCTCAATGTTTGTCAGACGTGGCGAAAGCGCCTTTCACTAAGCGATTTACGCTCTGCTTACCCCGTAAGGGATAGAGGCGTGACTGTATTTAGGTATGTCAGTAAAGTTTTTGTTACCAAAACACGTGCCCTAAGCTATAGCGCGCTATTAAAATTAAGAAAATATTAATATTTATAGGTGAGGCCTTTATCTCTTACGGGTTAGGCAGAGTGTCGACGACCTCGTATAAGGGCGAGCGCTAAATCTGATTACTTTTTAGAGACACTTATTGTCAGCCCAGCAATACTAGAAACCGCTATCTGAAGGTTTCAGTAGGTAGGTAGTATACAGCTGGTGCATTCTATGTTTATTTTTCTTTAGGTATCCCTACCAGTAGGTAGGTACCTACAGCATGAAAATAGTCCAAGATGCGCTAACACCAACGAGTTCATATACCTACCAGCCAACTGGGAACTAACTACTTAAGTAGGTAATAGATCTGTGTAATAGATTATCGTAGTCTTACAGGGAAGTATATTGGGACCTACCGACTGTATGTGTAATATAATAATGAATAGTTATTCCTGTTGTTTATGCAGATGAAACAACCGGTAAAAGGCCTGCACAAAGACCACTAACACAGAAACGAGTTTGGTTCATAATCACATAACATTTTGGCATTTTTATGGCATTTTAGCCTCAGCTTAGGGTCATTTAATATTGATTCATTTCAGTTTTCAGTACTCACATTATAATCAACTCACTGACTTGATTCATTAGAATCGATCGATTTTGCTAATCAGTGAATCGCAACACTAACTTTGACAGCTGAGAATTTTGACATTCCTTGCGGTGTTTTGCTCATGGTTTAAGCATAATTCTAAACAAATTCTCGGATTTATCTCCTTAAAACTAAACAAATACAAACATGGCTAGCTCTGGAAAAGGAACTTTTCGACCGGTACGTCTCTAAATTCATTTACAAGTATGAAATATGAATTATAACCTCACTTTCGACTGGTGGACAAATGTTCATAATTTTACTAAAAATTGCTATTTATCCTCATTTCACAGGATTCAGACGTTCACATATCATTCGAGGACCAGCAAAAGATCAATAAGTTTGCTCGTCTGAATGCAAAAGTGGACGATTATAAGGATGAGCTGAAAGTGAAGCAGAATGATATGAAGAATTTGGAGGAGGCCGTGGAGGAGCTGAGTCTGGCTGACGACGCTGACAACATCCCCTTCCTAGTCGGCGAAGTGTTCATTTGCCAGAGCTTAGAGGACACACTAGTAAGTCAACTTACCTTATGTTTAGTCTTCTTATTTGATGCCTTCTTCCTTTGGTTATTGATCGTAATCACTACTTTATTTGTATGTTGTAAATACGCAGGAATAATGAGTGTAAGATGATTAGTTGAATTTGAATACTACTAAGTAAACCTTACTATTTAAAGGCTTCAGTGTAAATTGTTTTACTCAGTATTATTTTTATATATTTTACAGAAATCACTAGAAGGTGCCAAATCAAAAAAGGTTAATGAAATAAGTGACTTGGAGGCAAGATGTGAGGAACTCAAATCTCAGATGGGTGAACTGAAGGCTCAGCTATATGGGAAATTCGGCAGCCACATAAATTTGGAAAATGAGGAAGAATAAATTAAACTGCTCCTTGTTGATTTGTCAAACATTGATTTATTTGTATAATATACTTATATGCTTTTACAATACACATTTATAACAACAGATGTGCTATATCTTCAGTTTTTATGTTATGTTATACCAATTCCTAAAAACTAAAGATATTTCATGACATGACTTGGCAAAGATAGGTTAGCCCTTAGGATTTGCAAATGCTAAACTATCTCTACCAAACCATGCAGTATTATAGTCTAACTATCAAAATAAATAATACAAATTCAATCTAATTGTATCATTTCTAGTTCCAATGTATACAGAAATACTATGGGTAATATAAGTCAAATTTACAAACCAATTAGTGTTTCAGTAATGAACACTGTAAATTATATCTATAGGAATTCAGAACTTAATAAAAAACTTACAATTATAATAATACCTGCTTAATATTTGCATTTTATAATACAACATAATTTAAGTAACATTTCTTTAAATATTGTATATTTTATAATATTGTTACAGTCTGTATGCATGCTACTGGCACAGTATAATTCAGTAGACTCATATATTATACTGTGCTACTGGTAAATCACCACCTTGCCTGGTATACCTTTGTTTTTGTAAACTGAGCTTATTCGCAATCGCGAGCCAACCATGACATATCTACAATCAATACACATCTATATTGCTCCAATCGCGCGTATGTACCGATGCCAAAACGCGTTACAAACGTCGGCAAAGACATGACTAGCATTAGCATACACACTAAATAATCCATATTTAGATATACATATTTTATTTACAAGCATATATACAGTTGTGTCAAGCTAGTAAAAAGAAACTTGTGAAAAAACATTAAACCTATTTACTGTATCATATAGACTTGGCTATCAATTACCACATAAAATATACAACTTTTAAAGCTGAATAACAACAACCAAAAAGTTATAGTGGCAACTAACTGTTCCAGATATATTGCAAAATTTAAAGAGAGTATCGATATTTGCAAATAAAAGTATCTTTTTGTTGGCACTGTACTTATTAATCAGAACCTAGTAGGTAATAAACAAGATTATATTATAATTACTGTTTTAAAATATTAAATTTCCATTCGAAATACTGTCGCTAAGGTGCTGTTGTTTTATCAGCTCTCTACATTTGTCACCCATCTCTATACCCACAAGTTCCTTTTCTATCTCTGAAAAAATACAGCATAGTAACCTGAGACAGCAACTTATAATCACTGCCATAGTTCCTAGTACATGACACCAAGACTAGACCATAAAGGCCAGTTATTACTTACATAAATACAATCTAACATCACATTTTATGTGACTGTATGTTTATAACACAACCAACAAATAAAACTTACACTGGACGACTTCTTCACACGCCTATCAGGCGTAAAACTTTGGTGAAAGGTACAATAATTATAACTTCGATTAATACTATCACAAATATTAAAATAATAGCATCACATTTTGATCACACAATAATAGGAGCTAGCTACAAATCTCTTAGAAATAAGCTTAATTTACAAATAAAAAACTGAAGTCACTTAATAAAATCATAAACATATTGGTTGTAGTGTAGCACACACATCGGATAAGTTAACCTAACCGTTATAAGGCAAGGCGTATATATTTCTTCTAAAACCTTCAAAATTCAAGGCTCCGCTTAACGCAGATGTGTTGTCTGAATGCTCAAATCCGTTTGTCTCTGCTTTTTATAAGAGCCTTCGTAAAATTAACACCGGCGATGCTTTCTGATACGATACATATGCTTCAACGACAAATTGTACTAAATGAGGTACAAGTGAGTTATACTCCCCTCTGTAGGCTGGTGTTGGAATTGGAGAGTGAGTTAGAGGGCAGGATCTCCTCCTCGTCGGTGTCGCGGTCGTTGGATATCCTGATCGCCTGGTACCACTGGTTCGTGAGGTCTGTCATTTGACTCTTGCAGTCTTTCAGTTCCTGAAAAAAAGACGAAAAACGGTGATCTAAAATAACGTCTTATGATTTTGTGAGCCAATTTCCGCCCACTGATACACATACTTTAATCAGGAGAGGACGCCTACTTTCTAAGCCGTCTGTCTACTGCGCATTTTTTCTTTCACCCAAAGGTTGTCCCTGGAAGAAATTGCTACCTTAGCAATAGGGCCGCCTATGTTGTACTTATTTTTGTGTTTCTGTTGTTATATTTCTTATGCGCAACTAAGTATTTTTATCTTATCTTATCTTATTTTTACCGCGAGAAAATATCTCATTCCCACGAGAAAAATCAATTAACTGCAAGTGAAACCGCAGTCCGTAAATCTAGGGTAAATATAAAAATTAAATAAATCTATATAACTTACCTGATGCGTAAACCTTCTCGTGAAGAATGGCGTCAAATATTTTAAATCAAGCCTCACGAAGCCTTTCAATCTTGTTGCATGTGAATAGTTTACCTGTAAAATAAATCAAATTGTAATTTTTCAGAACAGAAATACATTAAAAATAAATTAATTATTAACTAAATAAAGCAGCATTGTACCTCAAGTTCCTCCTCAGTGATTTCTGATAGATGTTCAGAGTCGATAGTTTGCCCCCACTCTTTGGTCTTTGACAAGCTCACTTCTTTCTGTTTGCGTTGAGACCGCGATCGCTTCACTTTCTTATTCGCCTGAAAATTACAAAACATTGGACATAAGATTTACTTGAAGTGCATTGCAATCTGCATTTTATTATGATTATGAATGAATCATAAGAAAATAAATATTGTATAAGCACTTATCCATCGTACTAGGCCAGGAGTATTAATAAATAGTGTTCTTATAAATGTATGTCAAACTATCAGTGTCTTGCAACACTATGTATACACTTATTTTATATTACGAAGAATAATAAAGGTAAATTACCCGTAGGAACTTCAAGAGCGGCATAGTAGACCCGCCGAAGAAAAGCGTGGTAAACAAGACGATGATGAGAGTGGTTGTGATGATGACGTGGCGCGTCTCGTCAGAAAAGCCCAGGTGGAGCGACAGCGCGTACGATATGGCGCCGCGTAATCCTGCAATTAGAAATAAAGTCGTAAAATAAAGGCTTGTTATTAATAAATTAGCAAAAAATGTAGTCTACTATATACTACTATCCACTCAGATTACAGAACTGTTTATGTTGCAATTTTCAAATTACAAGTATAATTTAAAAAGTTGGTAAGTTAAGTTGGTTGGTTTAGTTAAGTGAGCCTAACTGACATAACTCACTGATCTATACATTTTGAGTTCATTTTAATATTAACATCCTGTATATATAGGTAGATGATTTCTTTAAAATAGAGAAAACTGTAAATTAATTTAGGATATATTTTTGAAACTATTACTCATTCATTGCTATTTCCAATTATAGACATGCACCTCAACAAAACATAATTATAGTACAAAGTGTACAAACTGGTCCAAGGTAACTTACTTTCACGTCATATGCATGAACAGACTGACTACTACTTTAGTACAAATCAGTGACCAATAATTAACAGCAATTTTTGTCAAGGCCATTTAAGCAAAGCTAATGAAGTTTAGTATTTATTAATCCTACTTTATCAATGAGGAAAAACATTAAAAAAAAAGAAATGTCATAATGATTTAGTTAGCCTATCATTTTTATTTTACCTTTTACATTAAAATCAGAAACATAGGAAGATGTTGAAAGTAGTATAAAAACTTACCACTGAACCACATAATGAACATCATCTTCTTAGTAATTTTATGCTCTCTGAATTTGTTGCACAGAAGAGCCAGAGGGAAGATATTGGCTCACAAAATCATAAGACGTTATTTTAGATCACCGTTTTTCGTCTTTTTTTCAGGAACTGAAAGACTGCAAGAGTCAAATGACAGACCTCACGAACCAGTGGTACCAGGCGATCAGGATATCCAACGACCGCGACACCGACGAGGAGGAGATCCTGCCCTCTAACTCACTCTCCAATTCCAACACCAGCCTACAGAGGGGAGTATAACTCACTTGTACCTCATTTAGTACAATTTGTCGTTGAAGCATATGTATCGTATCAGAAAGCATCGCCGGTGTTAATTTTACGAAGGCTCTTATAAAAAGCAGAGACAAACGGATTTGAGCATTCAGACAACACATCTGCGTTAAGCGGAGCCTTGAATTTTGAAGGTTTTAGAAGAAATATATACGCCTTGCCTTATAACGGTTAGGTTAACTTATCCGATGTGTGTGCTACACTACAACCAATATGTTTATGATTTTATTAAGTGACTTCAGTTTTTTATTTGTAAATTAAGCTTATTTCTAAGAGATTTGTAGCTAGCTCCTATTATTGTGTGATCAAAATGTGATGCTATTATTTTAATATTTGTGATAGTATTAATCGAAGTTATAATTATTGTACCTTTCACCAAAGTTTTACGCCTGATAGGCGTGTGAAGAAGTCGTCCAGTGTAAGTTTTATTTGTTGGTTGTGTTATAAACATACAGTCACATAAAATGTGATGTTAGATTGTATTTATGTAAGTAATAACTGGCCTTTATGGTCTAGTCTTGGTGTCATGTACTAGGAACTATGGCAGTGATTATAAGTTGCTGTCTCAGGTTACTATGCTGTATTTTTTCAGAGATAGAAAAGGAACTTGTGGGTATAGAGATGGGTGACAAATGTAGAGAGCTGATAAAACAACAGCACCTTAGCGACAGTATTTCGAATGGAAATTTAATATTTTAAAACAGTAATTATAATATAATCTTGTTTATTACCTACTAGGTTCTGATTAATAAGTACAGTGCCAACAAAAAGATACTTTTATTTGCAAATATCGATACTCTCTTTAAATTTTGCAATATATCTGGAACAGTTAGTTGCCACTATAACTTTTTGGTTGTTGTTATTCAGCTTTAAAAGTTGTATATTTTATGTGGTAATTGATAGCCAAGTCTATATGATACAGTAAATAGGTTTAATGTTTTTTCACAAGTTTCTTTTTACTAGCTTGACACAACTGTATATATGCTTGTAAATAAAATATGTATATCTAAATATGGATTATTTAGTGTGTATGCTAATGCTAGTCATGTCTTTGCCGACGTTTGTAACGCGTTTTGGCATCGGTACATACGCGCGATTGGAGCAATATAGATGTGTATTGATTGTAGATATGTCATGGTTGGCTCGCGATTGCGAATAAGCTCAGTTTACAAAAACAAAGGTATACCAGGCAAGGTGGTGATTTACCAGTAGCACAGTATAATATATGAGTCTACTGAATTATACTGTGCCAGTAGCATGCATACAGACTGTAACAATATTATAAAATATACAATATTTAAAGAAATGTTACTTAAATTATGTTGTATTATAAAATGCAAATATTAAGCAGGTATTATTATAATTGTAAGTTTTTTATTAAGTTCTGAATTCCTATAGATATAATTTACAGTGTTCATTACTGAAACACTAATTGGTTTGTAAATTTGACTTATATTACCCATAGTATTTCTGTATACATTGGAACTAGAAATGATACAATTAGATTGAATTTGTATTATTTATTTTGATAGTTAGACTATAATACTGCATGGTTTGGTAGAGATAGTTTAGCATTTGCAAATCCTAAGGGCTAACCTATCTTTGCCAAGTCATGTCATGAAATATCTTTAGTTTTTAGGAATTGGTATAACATAACATAAAAACTGAAGATATAGCACATCTGTTGTTATAAATGTGTATTGTAAAAGCATATAAGTATATTATACAAATAAATCAATGTTTGACAAATCAACAAGGAGCAGTTTAATTTATTCTTCCTCATTTTCCAAATTTATGTGGCTGCCGAATTTCCCATATAGCTGAGCCTTCAGTTCACCCATCTGAGATTTGAGTTCCTCACATCTTGCCTCCAAGTCACTTATTTCATTAACCTTTTTTGATTTGGCACCTTCTAGTGATTTCTGTAAAATATATAAAAATAATACTGAGTAAAACAATTTACACTGAAGCCTTTAAATAGTAAGGTTTACTTAGTAGTATTCAAATTCAACTAATCATCTTACACTCATTATTCCTGCGTATTTACAACATACAAATAAAGTAGTGATTACGATCAATAACCAAAGGAAGAAGGCATCAAATAAGAAGACTAAACATAAGGTAAGTTGACTTACTAGTGTGTCCTCTAAGCTCTGGCAAATGAACACTTCGCCGACTAGGAAGGGGATGTTGTCAGCGTCGTCAGCCAGACTCAGCTCCTCCACGGCCTCCTCCAAATTCTTCATATCATTCTGCTTCACTTTCAGCTCATCCTTATAATCGTCCACTTTTGCATTCAGACGAGCAAACTTATTGATCTTTTGCTGGTCCTCGAATGATATGTGAACGTCTGAATCCTGTGAAATGAGGATAAATAGCAATTTTTAGTAAAATTATGAACATTTGTCCACCAGTCGAAAGTGAGGTTATAATTCATATTTCATACTTGTAAATGAATTTAGAGACGTACCGGTCGAAAAGTTCCTTTTCCAGAGCTAGCCATGTTTGTATTTGTTTAGTTTTAAGGAGATAAATCCGAGAATTTGTTTAGAATTATGCTTAAACCATGAGCAAAACACCGCAAGGAATGTCAAAATTCTCAGCTGTCAAAGTTAGTGTTGCGATTCACTGATTAGCAAAATCGATCGATTCTAATGAATCAAGTCAGTGAGTTGATTATAATGTGAGTACTGAAAACTGAAATGAATCAATATTAAATGACCCTAAGCTGAGGCTAAAATGCCATAAAAATGCCAAAATGTTATGTGATTATGAACCAAACTCGTTTCTGTGTTAGTGGTCTTTGTGCAGGCCTTTTACCGGTTGTTTCATCTGCATAAACAACAGGAATAACTATTCATTATTATATTACACATACAGTCGGTAGGTCCCAATATACTTCCCTGTAAGACTACGATAATCTATTACACAGATCTATTACCTACTTAAGTAGTTAGTTCCCAGTTGGCC
>JARACY010006423.1:0-17200 GCA_029255725.1 Scrobipalpa atriplicella
TTGAGATCGCTTTATAAATACGAGCCCTACTTTACTTCCCTAGATATGAAGAAAAATGGAAATAGAAGTGGCATCCATAATGGCATCAAGATTTCGCCCGTTTATTCTAGTTGAATAATTTATCAGCAGAAATCGAACCCAGTATTGCAGAAAGCAAATACAAGTGGTACTACTCAATGGTACTTCCACAGAAGAGTAAAAGGCGTAAGAGCTAGGGTACCTTCCGACACCACGGGGAGTTGCTTTCAATTGAATATAAATATCCTCTTTTAAAAACCAAATATTTTAACTTCGTTAAGAATCTTTCTGATGGAAAAAATCTTGCTTTTAAGCTAAGAAACAGAAAGCCATGTAATAAAGAACACAAATAGTGCTCGTTAAGAAACGAAAGTAGTGAAAACGAGCAACCAAGCTTAGGCTTCATACAGACGAACAGCACTTGCCAACTGCAGGCTATACTATAGCCTATTTCAAATGAATTTGAATTTGACAATTGAGACCAAGGTGATCTGCGGCTTGTAAATTGATTTTTCTTTGCAACTTGGCAGAGGTTTAAAAGATTATCACTTTGTCACAACATAGGTATGTTAGCTGATTCTTAAACGGAATTTCTTTTAAGTTGTAGAGAAAAAGCAATTTATGGGCCGCAGAACACATTGGTATCAATATGCAAATTTCATTAAAGTGAAGGATACGACTGCAGCTGTCGACAGACGACGTTGAGTAGTACCACGGCTGCTGTTGTACCTGCAGTTGGCAACTGCTGTTCGTCTATATGAAGCCTAAGAGCAAAACATGAATGAAAACACAAGTCAACAAAAACAGAGCGGGATTAAAGCCGCATGTTGTAAACTTCAATCGTTTGCAGCGGCGGGCGGTGCGGCGCGGTTCTAGCTAAGCACTTTTGCAGCGTATTGTACAGCGAGATTTTTCATTCACCATTTTAAGGGCTTCTTTAGACCATGTATTTGAATAGCTTCGAAATGGAACATATGTCGAAATATGAAACAAAAAAAATAAGTGCTCCCATATCAAATAACTTGAACAGCTGACAGTAAGAGAAGTCCATTCAACTTATGATCCGTAGACGTAGGGAAAGTTGTTCAGTTTCATTGTCTAAACAAGCCCTTAACATTTATTTTGTGAATGAAAAATCCTGTATACCTACCCAAAGTCCGGATGAATGCCTCTACTGCGATCCGAGAGTCAATGAGCAAATTAAGAATTTATTTCTTAACTTTATACTTCTCTGTTTGCTATTGTGCTGATTAACAAAGCAAGTAATCATTGATTGAAAAACTTTTCATGACTTTTCGGTAAAGCACTCAGGACTCTTTATTTCCTAGGTTTGGCTTTCCTTTGTTCTTACGCTCCGATAAATTTTGAATAGAAGACTTCGCAAACCTAAGAAAAAGCATATCCGTATAAAATATTCATGATGTTACCTACTTTTTTAATAGTATGATACCGATTACCGATACCGAAGACAAATAATTAGGTTGGCAATACCGTAGGTAGGTGGTATTCAGGAAATAAATAAACGGAAATGTGATCCAGTAAACGGAAGTGGGTGTGTAGTTAGGCGTAGAGGCGTAACCGAGTCCTTCTACCCACTACAAGCAAAATTTTCTCTTATTCTCCGAGAAAACTGGACTCTTTTTTTAAACTGTAAAGAAAAGTAGGTTTTTAATGAATTTCGTAACAGTTCACCTCTTTGAGAAATAGGTTTTAGAAGACAAAGATCTAGATATTATTCAGGGACAAAGACAAAAGTTACTGAGATTTTTATGTTTCAGAAAATAAACCGTTTATTTGGTAGAGTATGGATAAATGTTTCATTTCATATTCTTTTTACGCTGTTCTATTTCAGCATTACAGTTGTAGTTACAGTATTTTCAGTTCTATTGCAGCACTAGTTTCAGAAATAAAGTTAAAGAGCGTACTCCAAAACTGACGCACGTAGGCTACTATTAGGATACTACTAGGTATTCTGTGATGTAGCTAGGTAGGTATTTATGCAATGCGATGGTTATCAAAATATCTTTTTATTATGGACATAAAACCATCGAGGTATAATAATAATAACAGATGTTGCAAAGCATGGTAGACTGTGTAGAGCAATTTTGTGTAGGTAAGTTTAATCCGTGGTGGCGGAACTGCCTTCAGAAACAATAACAATTCGTAGAGCGATACAATATGGCCGCGCAGCTCCCCAGAGGAAGTTTTAAGTGCAAAAGGCCTTACAAGTTTATGTGTTGAATGAATCTAGGAGGCCGCGGTAATGTGAAAGTTGTAATTTGATTTGCAACGTAAACCGCTACCCAGCTCTTGCTCTTATTTCCTCTCTGTTTTAATTTCTTTTTAATCTAGTTACTGTGGAAATGTCTGAATGAATTAATTGTTTACACAAATTGTCTGTTTACTTTGGTGGTAAATTTACTATTCCAAGCCTTAGTTCCAAGCATATAAATATACTTCGACACGCTGTAGCAGGTATACATGAAAAACTGTAAGATAATCCATGTGTCAGATGCAATTTTCTTTTGTTTTCCTTAAGAATTTCATATGTACCAGCTGCTGCAGTCTGCTGCTGCTGCGTGAATTCTAACTTGGAATAGTACCTTAATGTAGAAAGAACATTGTGATGAGAAAAAATATTTTTTTAGAGGAAATTAAAAACATTTGAAAATAATTTTCAATTTTGTCAGTTAACCTAGCGAAAAATCTGTGCTAATGGCACTTGGCTGTACAGGCTAGTGTTTATTATTATTATTATTTCCTTGATGTAGGTCATAGTAGCTCGATGCAGCTCGTTGCTTGGCGGCGGAAATATCAAGCTCGATAACATGTGAAGGCACATTGTGTGTTCTAATTAAACGTGCAGTACCTACTTCAAGGCTATACTACCTCAGTGGTCTAGTGGTCTGAGCCTTGGGCTCACCATCCGGAGATCCCGGGTTCGATTCCCGGCGAGGGACAATGACTTTGTGTTGTTGTTTCTAGTTTAGTTAGGACATTGCAAGCTGAGCACCTGATTGTCCGAAAAGCATTCTTGTGCTCATGTCTTGTCTTTGTCTTTATTGACTACCTATTAAGTAATTAGAACGTGAAGTTTGCAGTATCTTCAAAACGTGAAAAAGATAATAAAATACCTATAGTTCTCTCTCTCTCGTCTCTTTGATCCGTTCATCTGTAAAATATCTTCTTACCACGCAGTCGAGTAAAGAGTGAAATAGCGGAGAAACGTGCCGCGCCTCGCGATAAAGGTGCTTGCACACTTTTAATGTACCGAACAATTTAAAAATTTAAATATGTAGAGCAGTTTTATTTCGCTTAGACGAGAGGTGTGTGAAAAAAAATGTTGAACTATTGTTTCTAAATAACACACCAAAAGTGATGCCACATATCGCGTTTTACAATTTTTATATAAAATACTTCAAGATTAGAGTGACCATCTTCTGGGTGAGCTCACTCCATCGTCGAGTCGCTCCCGACTTAGACTGGAGTCAAGAGCAAACCCATTTGAAAAAAGACAGGAGATTGTTTTTACTACTGATTTGAGAAGTCGCTGTAGTATCCATCTCTACCAACACGTGTGCGATGACCTTTGTCCTTAGAGTATACATAAACTATAGAGTGCGCGTATCCAAGTATGAACTGTAAGCAGGGATATGAACAATCTTATTTAAAACGCATCCAGTTTAGTAATAATAGTTTCCTGCGCCATTATTTCTCCCGAAAAATATTAATAATTTATTAGTAATTGCGGTATAGATTTTTTTTACTTTTAAGATACACATAAAATCAGCGTCCATACAAAAATCTGCTTACACTTGACATAAGGCCGTCGAGCGTTGCGCGCGCTCTATAGTTTATGTATCTAAGCCGTTGTCATAAAAGTGTATGCAGCCAGCAGTCAGCTTGGTGTCAGGGTGCATCGTGTAATAGCACACCGCGCTAATGGATTGTGCTCTAAGCCGAAGCCGACTTGTAGGACTTACGCCACCATACTTTTAGACTCACTTTTCCCTAGTCATTTTGTAGAGAGAGAAATTTGCCAGGATTTGTTTATGCTCACATTAAAACAAATTACAATTCAGCTTTAATTCCGTATAACAGAATTTAATTTATTTCTCTGGAGATAATGGTCGGGTATTTTTGATATTTTTTGTATAGAATATGTTATCTTATTCCTACGTGCAGAAAAAATATCGAGGGATTCTAATAAAATCGGACATGATCCATTGAAAACTTCAGACACCTTTAGTTAGGCTGTTTAACTAAACATCCCACATAGTTTTGTTAAAGTAATCATACATACATACATACATTATAATCACGCCTTTATCCCTAATGGGGTAGGCAGAGCGTAAACGACCTAAACAAAGGTCGTTCCGCCACGTCTGACAAGTTTTGAGGGTTATTCCAGATAGATCTTTATATTGCTAATAGTGACAGGTTGTCAGCCCATCGCCTAAATTACAATACTGAAACCCTCGGATCCCTTAGCTGATTTTTACAGCATGCCCGGGAGGAGATGCAGCTGGCACATTCTATGTTTTTCTATCTCTCCCAGTCCAGCATGGAAGTCCAGCAGTTAAAGTAATCTCACTTGAGTAAACCCTAGGTTTGCTCTGTGAGTGAATTACTGAAACAACAGTAAGTCACTGAGATACTCCCTCATTGCTCGTAGCGAGGATTTGGTTTACAGTTTCATTTAAACGAGTAAACAATACTCGACGACCAAGACAAAGTTACTAAGGCCAGTATTTATAATCAGCTCTCAAGAGTGACAGCGAGTTTGAGTTCGTATCAGAAACGTCATTCTAATACAAAATGACCTGTCAAATCCGCACTCAATATTGCTCTCAATCTTGAGATGGATTTATAAATACGAGCCTAACATTGCTGGTGGTTGAAACTAGCTGCATTTTCATCTATCGTAGCTAATTGCTACATATATATCGTAGCCATTTGCTACATATATATCGTAGCTATTTGCTACATATATATCGTAGCCATTTGCTACATATATATCGTAGCTATTTGCTACATATATCGTAGGTATTTGCTACATATATATATCGTAGCTATTTGCTACATCTATAGTATCTGCATGCTACGAATAGTTATAAAAATACGCTCGAAAAATATTTCTGGATTCATTGCAATACAAATAACAGTGTCTACGAAGCATGAAAATTCACAGTGAAGGCAATCAAATGAATACTTTATCTCTGAACTGCCCAAGTATTATTATTTCCAACGAGTTAGAACAAAATAAGGCACTGACAAAGAACCCTTAACGATGGAAAATTTACCACGAATTTTCCTCCAAAACCGTCATTTAAGAACCCTTTGTTTCATTGATAAAAACGACACGACACCTCCGAGCTCGAAATTTTTATCTTTCGTAGAATATGCCCGTCTTGAACAAAAGTGGTTTAATATCTTGACGCTGATAGCTGCCAGTTCTTACTCCTGTATAAAGTACTGTATATTTGAAACAGGAACTGGGGGAGCCACTGATTTGAGAAGTCGTTCCCCAACGCTATTTACTCTTCTGTGGGGGATGCAGCCAATCGCAGCGGATCCTGACAAGAAAACTGTGAGCAGGAGCAAGTTTTTATTTTTAGGGTTCCGTATGGTAAAAAACGGAACCCTAAATATTACTATGACCACTATCCATCTGTCTGTCTATCATTAGGCTGTATCTCATGAACCGTGATGATATAACCACACCTGCCCTTAAACCAAAACAATAAAAGGTCAGCACCTGAGTCTTAACACTCAATAAATTGTACGTGAAAGTCGTATAAGCGCGGTGATCCAATTAATGTCTGTGTTGTTTTAAACGATACCTAAAACAATTCTCTATTTAACAGAAGTCTAGACGAACAAGCAAATGTTATATTTAATCTACCCACATAATCAAGTTATTAAATTTGCTTTTCCAGCTTTACTTATTCCGTTATTTCGTTATATCACTGTTAACACAATATTTATTTATCTTTTTTTTCTGATCATAAGCAGTATCTACAAAAAATTGCAAGCATAAATATATTGCTATCGATTCGGCGTGAACACGACTTAATAAAATTATTGTCGTTCTTTTCTAATCTCTCATGTCATGATAGAAAATGACAGGTGACAAATTTATTTTGTCGTAGTTAGCGCGATATTTCACGATAAGATTATTATAAAACACAAAGCCATTATTGGACATACAAACATTGGACTTTTTACCCACAACCCCTCGCGACCCCCCGCGACAGGTTGAGAGACACTGATTTTCAGTACTTATTTGGAAGGCAAGTTCGTTTGCACACACAGCTCGACTCGAGATCTGATTTATTGTGGCTGGCAGTGCAGTGCGGGCCAGTTCCGCCTACCACCAAAATAAAACGAGTATAGTAAGCGGAATTGATTGATTGATAGGTACAAACAACCAATTATTATGTAACGCAAGCATAGCGAGCGCGAAAGTTCACAAAAGAAGACAAATTATACTTAGAAATATTAACGTGAGCAAAGCGAGCGCGATTTTTCACGTTATTTATCCATTGTTGGACCTACAAGCATTGGAATTTTTACCCGCGACCCCCCACGACTCCCCAAGCAAGACTCGACCTCCGAGGGTCGCGACCCACAGATTGAAAGACACTGCTATAGATTGTTTATGATGATGGTTGCTCAGATTTCTCAACTTTTTCATTTAAAGTTGTAAAGCGAAACATTATCCTCGCCGCAGCGAGTTCCTGATGAAGCCCATCAAGTCATTTGTCGGCATAGCGACGCGAAACTTCAGCTATTATTCCGGTCGGTTTGCTAAAACAAAAGTGTTCTTAATTCCCGATCTGGGATTTCATGTGATCATTACTTTCCTCGGTTCGTTTGCCGAGACCCGGCGGCGAGACGCTTGTACCTACTGTCACGAATTAGCAAACTAGGGGTCGTATTTATAATCAGCTCTGAAGAGTGACAGCGGATTTGAGTTTGTATCAGAAATGTCATTTCACTACAAAACGACCTGTCAAATCCAAACTTAATATTGATCTCAGTCTTGAGATCACTTTATAAATACGAGCCTAGGTACAATGACTAGGACTAATGATACACCCCGTAAGGGACAGCTTCCTACAAAATTATACGGGTTGCTCAGTCAAAGAAACTGAACAACTAGTATCCCCAGGAAATTATTTCAGGAAATATTTTTTTTTTGCTTTTCCATACAAATTGTCTGATCGAGGTGGTCATTTTGTATGGGAAAGTAAAATTTATTTTTCATCTCCTGAAAGAATTTCAAGGTGGAAGTTGTTCAGTTTCGTTGACTGAGCTACCCGTGTCAGTTTGCGGGAAGCTGTTCCTTACAACTGGTATAGAATTATCTTTTAGGTAGAAGAAACCGCGTTTTGCATAATCCTAAGTTGTGCATTTTGTGTAATGGTCCTCCCAACCGATTTTCGACGAAGACAGCCATCGCCCAGAGATCGACCATCTGCACGGGACTAGTTTCTAGTGCCTAAATGTATAGGCAATACACAAGTGCAGTAGTGCACTCTCTATTCCTTCAATCTCTTATTCTGATGGGACAGACTGACTGACACGACCAGTGAGAAATCAGGCGCAGGACCGACTATTAACATGCCGATTGCTGTCGGATCGGATCATCTTTATTTTCGGACTATTAGCCTGCAATCTCCTAACCAAACTAGAAACAACAACGCTAAGTCGTTTTCATCTGCCGGGAACCGAACCCGGTAACCGTCCTCCTAATCGCGAACCCAGGTTTACATCACTAGACCACGGAGGCGGTTTACGAGCGGTGGCATAGGTATTATATTATACTAAGGCCCGTATTTATAATCAGGTCTCAAGTGTGACAGCGAGTTTGAGTTCGTATCAGAAATGTCATTTCAGTACAAAACGACCTGTCAAATCCATACTTAATATTTATCTCAATGTTGAGATCGCTTTATAAATACGAGCCTAAGTTTTTTGTGTAAATAAGATTGCTTTATAATATTATAACATAACAAATCAGTTGAACAGGGCCTCAAGTCTGCTAAATGAATCGTGTCAAAATGGCATGCCGATGTCGTCTCAATGGTGACATTTTGAAGATTTCGTATTCTGTTAATTTTTTTAGAGATCAATGTCTTTCCAATGGTGTCACAATGGTGTTTCAATGGTGTTTCAATGACTTGCTACAGGATGCCACTGTGATTTTTGACAGGTCAATCTAAAATTTGACGTTTATGTATGGCCACGCTTTAAATGAGCACGGCGAAAAAAGGAACTAACACCGTCATCTTGAGATTTGACAGTTCTCCTTGTACTGCAGGGCCCCCGCCCACGTTCATCTAGAACCGCGTCGTACTGAACCACCGAACCGCCACGATGTTTTTTGGTATTCTGCTCTTCGATGGCTTCATGACGGCATGTTAATTTCGTATTCTACTAAATTTTGACGTTTCGTCTCCATGCGATTTTGGCCGTACTGACGCCATTGAACAACCATACCTATTTTCATAGTGGATTCGGTTAGTGTGTATATATTTTCATATAAAATGAGGCCCTACACGTCGCTTAATTTACGAAACCACATTTTGAGGGTATTTTGCACTCTCAGCGCTATTTAACATGGGAAGTTTTGTATATGGTTTTATTTCTAAAATATGAAAAGTAACAAATTAAAAATGTAGCCTTCGGAATAACGTTCACTGTGACGTGTTAAGTAAGGATTTCAAAGATTCGCCAAGTTGGCTACCGCTTGGTAGCTCAGTTGGCAGAACGGCACTCCAACGGTCGCAGGTTCAAACCCTGCGCACGGCAAATTTCAAATTTCTTACTTTTCAAATCGACAAACGAAAATAACACTCTGCCACGTTACGTACTTGGTGGGTTTAACAGAGGTATTGAGCTCCATGATTTAGCTTAAGCTGCTATTATGCATATTAGATTATCTATTAAGGCCAGTGTTGATATATGCTAAGGGTGATTTTTTATATTATAATATTTATGTATTGCAGTTTGCCAGCATTTCGCTTATATATTAGGTACAACACACGAAAACTTTTGATTTCCTCTCTTCATTTGTACAATATGACCGAAAAAAAAACAGGTGGAAAATTCTATGTAATTTTTAACCAATTTTTATAATATAAATGTGGAAATGAAAGCACGATTAAATGAATGAAATTCGACCACTGTCTCAACCAAATAAACTTTATTGACGTACAAAAAACACAATTAATTTAAATAAATCAAGAAGAATATATTAAGTCGTGTACACTTTTCTTGAGTGTGGTGTGTGATTGATTTTTTGGGTGCAATCTGATTGAATTGAGATGCTGTTTGCCTGCACTATCTATCCGCAGCCGTAGCGCCGAAATTGTGACCCTCTGTTGTACGCGTGCAGTGTGCCAAGTGCCAGTTGTAGTAGGTGATTCTCCATGAAGTCGATGAGCGTGGTTTGTCCGACCGTGGTCTACGCTCGCTCACGGTCCTGTTATTATTTATTTATATTCTGTAAATAAAAGCAAGACATGCATAAACATCATCATGTTCTTCATTGTAAGCAAAAAAGTGTTACCTGCTGATGAGCGCACGTAGTGTCACGGAATTACACGATAAATAAGACAGAATGTGTTACAGTGGATTTTATAAGTTACTTACTAATTTTAACCTCAATGCAATATTACGATCATGCATAGTAGGTACATATTTAGCTTTTATAATGTGATCATAATAATCATGGCAGTTGAAAAAAGTTGTTGACAGGCACTTACTTTTTTCCAAGTAGCTTTTTCTTATAGCAAAGATCTAAAGTTTTGCGCTGCAACAGCCAACGTTATTTACTTTTTTATGTAAAATACACTTTTAAATATATGCCAAGTAGTTATATTGAAGAATTATGTTCTGTTTAATACAAAATCGTGTTTAATTTGGAAGTATAATGGTTGATTAGACAAGAAAATAATAAAATCGAACTTGGTATCTTTGAATAAATTCTCCTTGTACTAGTAAGTTTTTGGTAGTTTTTGTGGAAGCTTTTGACGGGCAACACCGGAATTTAGATCACACCTAGACATCTCTGAGGCATGCGCATTAGGGGCTTGGCATGTGTGAGGCGATTACGACACCATGATAGTCTGATGCGATTGATTCCAAAATTTAGCAGAATACCAAATTTCCTTTCAGTGGTAAATCACTGATAATCCAGTGGCATCGATGGAATGACAGGCTTGTCATTATGACAAATGAGCTGCCATTGCAATTTTTTCTTCATCATTTGTGCGTAATTTGTGCATTGATTGCATTGAACTTAAATTAATTAATTTCATTTTGTTTTAAAAATGAGGCCTTTCACGTCGCCTATTTTACGGTGGCGCGTTTTAAAATTTGCTGATATTGCTGTTCGCCGCCGGCAGCTTATAAGAGTGCTACAGCGACGCCGGCTACGTGTATTAGCGAGAAAAACCTTCGACCAGTTCCAGGACCTTTTCGATAAGGAATTTATGAAGACGTATCGGCTGGACAAAATTTCCGTAAAATGGCTGGTTATGAATTTACGGGCTTTTATACCCAAGCCAAAAAGAGCTGATGGTATAAGTCTAAAATTAAAGGTACACCTACATAACATAGTATTAAGTATCTATCTACATGTACACTATATATAAAAGAGGAAATTTAGACTCATGGGTCGATCGACTTGATACCTTGCTTGATACCCATACGACAGAAGAAGAGGAAAGACTTGTATTTTTGTGTGTGTATGTGTTGTGTATGTAGGTTTGTAACGAAGAAACTCAAAAACTACTGAATCGAGGGGAGAAAAATTTGTCATTCCCATGGGAAAGACATTTTACCAACTTTTACACACTTACTAAACCGCGGGACAAAAAGCAAGTCTAAAATAAAACTAATGTAAACATTGTGAACAACAAAAAAAATTATTTTTTAGGTTCTCATTGCCCTTTCCTTTTATGCTTCGGGTTCCTATCAAACCCTAGTGGGGCAAAGCGGGTGCCACAATGTTTCCCAGACTACGGTGTCGAGAGCTGTGAGACAGGTTACACGGGCCCTGAATCTTGTTTACGGCCACTATATTAAGTGGCCAACATCACTTGAAGAGAGGAATAAGCTTAAATCAAGGTAAAATCCCATTTTCTCAAATATAAAAAGCTATATGTTAATAAAGATAAACCCAATGATAATCATAACCTTTACAAATTACAGATTCTATTATAGATTCCACATACCAGGCGTGCTGGGCGCAATTGACGGCACTCATGTCGCTATTATAAGGCCCGAGTACCACGAGGAGAGATATTTCAATAGAAAGGGTTATCACTCTTTAAATGTAAGTACATTACTTGTGTTGGTATAATGCTAAATACATACGTCCATTAATTCATTAATATTTACCATCATTCCATCTTCACCGCATTGCGTCAACAAAGAGTGGCATCCAAAGAAAAAACTAGGTTACTTACATCAAGTAAATTTATTATTACTAGCTTTCTGCCTTCAGTTATGCTACTTTTATTAAATAGACTTGTGACTTTTTTTTAGATCTGTGATTCGGACCTAAATATCATATGTGTCGACGCCAGTTCGCCGGGATCAGCCCACGATTCAACTGTGTGGCAAGGCCATCCTCTCAGCGTTCACCTCTCCAACCTTTCAAATTTAGGAGAGCAAGTTTTTTTACTGGGTAAAACTTATGTACCTAGTATCATTAAAACATCTGTGATTTACAGAAGTATTTTCAGCAAATCGATGGTTATTTTTTAGATTTTTTATTTTATTAGGTAGTTAGTGAAATTCTCAACTTGTATTTATATGGCAATGGGCATATTTTTTACAAACTATGATGAAATTAATTAATTGAAACACTTATTAAGACACGACTTACTACTAAAAACAAAAATAATAATATAAAATATAGTTAGTTAGTAATGGATGAATCACAGCACTACAATAAAAGTAAATTAAATAGTCACAGCCCTCTGTTACCCATTCTCCTGCATAATATAAGACCATAACCATAAGGAGAAAGGGTGACTGATAATCAGCGCTGCGTAGTGTGTAGTGTAGATACTAAGTATTTATTATTCTGTGGTAGTGTCGTGCTGTGACTCTACGCATGCATAAAGCTGAGTCTAAATTGATATTTGTTTTTATAAGGCAATAAATATAGGTAACTTTATGTTATCTTATCATTTCAGGTGATAGTGGGTATCCACTTCGGGCTACAATGATGACCCCCATATTGAACACCGCACCTGGGACTCCAGAACACCACTATTACCACGACATTCAAAGCTTAGATACTATTTAGTATAAATTGTGACCTTATGGATAACAAAATGAAGAATTACTTCCGATTGGCGCAAAACGTAAAATATTCATTAAAATGTTTGTATTTGAGACAGTAAATTTATTTCTTATGGGGGCCCCACTGAGCTCAACATACCACCTTAATGTGGGCCTCAGTTTCCTGATTTAAAACAATGAATAAAAAAATGTCGCAAATATAAAAATCAATAAAATGTGTTTTTTTTTTTACCAACCAGTAGTTGCCTATATTGAATTGAATGGGTGTTATAGGAAGTTCAAATTGAATATGAAGATATATATATATATATACAGTAATGTTGGAACATCTTATATAAATTATTTTATAATTAAAAGATCAATTAACTTACCCACAAAAAGTAATGATATCCCACAAAAACATAAATGTGAAAGTGGAAGCCAAGTTCATGGTGGCGTGGTTTGCATAAAAAGTAGTGAGATCTAAAGAAGGAGCCAAGTCTAAGGTTTTTTATAGTAATTTTTAGCTCTTGAATAAAGTGAGGATCATTTTCATGTGACTTGGTCGTTGTAGAAGGCAGATCGTATTATGCTCATCAACGGCCAAGTCCAATGAAATAATCCTAATTGAAGAGCCAAGAATTACTGTAATAGTATACTTCATCTGTATACTTCATGGAATACAATAAATATTTGAGTATTGAGTATTAATAAACCCTATGCTTGGCTCCCATTTCAGATCTTACTACTTTTTTGTGCAAACCACACCACCATGAACTTGGCTTCTACTTTCACATTTATGTTTTTGGTGGGATATCGGATATCATTACATTTGTCCGTAAGTTTTAACTAGTATTACAAACAAGTATTTTTATTTATGTAAAATACACTTCTGATTACGTTTCAAGCATTTATATCTATAAATATGTTGTAATTTAACTCAAATCGTATTTCTTTTAGAAGTATAGCGTTTTATAATTTTTTTATAATAAATACTCCTTATACTTACCTACTACGTAAGTTTTTGGTAGTTTTTGTGGTAGATTATACGAGACAACAGGAGACTACACCGGAAATGACGTCACTCTAGGCAAAATGCAAGGACCGTGCCGAGACCATGCCAACGCAATACGATTCAAGTTTGAACTTTATCAGAATACCAAATATCGTCATCATGGTCTCAGGCTGGCGCTGGACTGACAATGGTCTGTCATTTGCAAAAAAATAAGAGAATTGGGGGCCAGTCCACATTATAAAAGTTATCATTTCTCGCACTTCATTCTAAATTACCAACTTGTTCGTAAAGATTATTATTAGATAAGACATCTAGATGCTTTTACTCGAGTCTCGATACACAATACATAAGTGTTTCTAGTGAAAGTTCGTAATAGAAACTGTCAATAAGAGGACTAGAAAAGCGCAAGCATGTACTAGTTTTACTGACAAGACATCGAGTGTTTCTTTTCATCCTCAAGTTTGGGTGTGTGTGTGTATATGGGGTGTATAAAGGTTACACAAAAATACTTTTTCATTTATATTATTATCGATGTAAATTACCTTTATGGCTGGGGAATTTCATATTCCTAAGTTACTTACTAGGTACAAAAACTTTATATAACGGAAGTCATATTTTCTACAGCAGCAAGACAGTGCATAAAATAAAATAAAAATAAAATAAAGTCATCTCTTTGAAGTATAACTCATCCTAAGTCTTGAAGCAATTTGTATTATTTTACTACATATAGTTACATACACATAATAATAATAATCACGCTTTTATCCCTGATGGTAATGGGGTAGGCAGAGCGTAAACGACCTACACAAAGATCGTACCACCATGTCCGACAAGTTTTGAGGTTTTTGAGTTATTCCAAATATATCTGTATATTGTTATAATGACAGCCCATCGCCTAAATTACAATACTAAAACCCTCGAATCCCTTAGCTGATTGTTACAGCACACCCGGGTGGAGATACAGCTGGCACATTCTATGTTTTTCTATCACTCCTAGTCCAGCATGGGAGTATTTATAAATTTGCTCCATATTCTGCTTAATTATCCGCAACACCTGGATACCAGGTGCGACGAGTTTAGATTTATTTGCATTCAAAATAAACTTCACTGGCAGGCTGCGTAATTGAAGATAATAACGACAGCTGTGTCATACAAATTGAGGATGAAATCCCTATTTTGCCATCAACATGATTTATTTGATGTTGTTTGAATTTTGCATAATGAAATGACTACTTCTATGCTAGGCTGGGAGTGGTAGAAAAACATAGAACGATCCAGCATCATGTCTTTCTTTTTGATTGCGTCGAGTCAGTTCACCAATTTCATTGCCATCTAGTTCGACCACTCTGCCTTTTAGCTTATCTTAGGTTCCACTTCTGCCATTACCTATGACATTCTGAATCAAAAGTTTTTCCTTAACAATTTAAATTATTTCACAGTGTTGGAGCGTATTTTGCATTGTTTACGGGTAAGTACTTGCAATATGAATACGGAGGCCTATTCCCCCGAGGTGCGTACTTTGTACATTGCGGGGACCAAACGGGACAAAGGCTGCCAGGAACAACGTACACGTGATTTAGTGAGCGTAGGAAAATCGTATGTCCCCAAATACGACTTTACGTAATAAATTGTTTGTTTTGAGTCGAAATACACAAAAGATATTCTTACGGAAGATAAATAGAAGGCCATGCACACTGGATACAAAACATTTTGTGGTTGGTAGGATCTCTCTTTTCCCCAATATGAGTGCAAGAGCCATCTAACTGTCCGCCAACTGTTATGTCGCCTTTGCGCGCATAAATGCCTAAATGTATAAAAAAGAATCACTAACAAGAAATATATCTTTATTTTTCTTGACAAGTTGTTTCCTACTTCTACAAAAATAATGTTCTTTCTTCATAAGACTGATCTGAAAATTGTCCAATAGAGCGTGTGTCTCAGAACATGTCTTATTTACCCAAGTGGACCACAAAATGTGCACTAACCGTGAAAACCTTTACGAACCTTTAAGAAGAAAGACACTATGTTAATTCTATGAAAGATATTAAAGGGTTATTGAAGATATTAAAGGGGTGGATTGAGGCCAAAATAGAAATAGGAAAAAAACAAACAGTTTAAAACGGCGTTGAAAGCTTTTCAATGTTTTCTATATCGAACCAACTGTATTTCAATACTTAGCTAGGAAACAAAATTGACAAGCTACTACTACTACTTATTGGTCTACTAGCTTTTTGATGAAATACAGAATTTCTCGCGGTGCCTATGTCCTATTCCAGAACTTTTCAATTATGTATGCCAATTTTCATCCCGACCCAGTTGTTGATACCTACATGATTGAGTAACAAACATATTGTACAAACATTTCAACATCCAAACTTTCGCATTTACTATATAAGTAGGATTCAACACAATACTATATAGTAAAATTCAAACAATTTTCCTATGTCTTTTATATTTCTCGTTTCTTTTGTAAACATTCTCAACTTCATCTTTGATTATTAGCAATGAAGGCAGTTTCCGCGACAAGTATGTGATACACGTCGCGGATGGGGTAATTGGTTGCAATATATTTCACAAACGCCACCGCAGCCTACTCACAGTGACTTATGGGATAACTTGCGCACCCTCGCGGCTTTGTCACCTGCCAGTAATTAGGGAGCAATTTATGATGTAAGTCAGTTTACACCGAGAATCCAGCGCACTTTTTAAGAGTTTGATACAATATAGAACTTTATTTACTACTAGTTTCCTGTCAGCTGTGCCACCCGCTGCTAAATAAGTTTTTCCGCGGGAATGATGTATTTTCCCGCGGTAAAAAGTAGCCTATGTTACTAAGGGTGAACTTAGATTTTTTATGGTGAAAGATTTTTGAAATCGGTTCAGTAGTTTTTTAGTTTATTCGTTACAAACATCCTCACAAAAATGCAAATCTTTCCTCTTTATAATATTAGTGATGGGCATCAGCATTCTCCCGGCATCGCATCTTCAAGCAGCTTTGCGCCGCATCGCATCGCTTCCCGGTGTGAACTGACGAAACTTATTGATATTAGTATCAAATATTTCTGTATGTAATCACACATGAGATTAAAATCCTTATTATATCATACTTAACGAGTAAAGAGCTATAAATTTACAGTTGTGGAAATAATATCTGAAAATCATCTCAGAAACTTTTCAAAGGACACTATAGAGTCGGGACTCTATAGATCCGTGTGAAAGGGTCCGATAAGGGTCGTTAAACATTCCATTAAGTGTCAACAGTATCGGCGGTGCAATTCATTCCCTCTAAAAGCGCGCCAAAAATATAGTCCCCGAAATGTAAAAGTAACTCCATTACCGTAATGGAAAACTGCGCGCTCTCACGTTAGTTGCTAGTTTTGTTTTTGCTTCGATGCCGCACTGCAGTTACAGAATGTATCAAAGCTCTCTTTCATTCGGGAGGAGCGAGAGCAGCGGCGGTATACTGATAATATTGCCATTTACTGACATACCAGTGAACCACAAATTAGTACGAGAGCGGTGCAGAATGTGCACAGATGCAGTTTATCATTTTATCGTAATAAAACTTTTCCCTATAAAACCTTGGCTATAACTGCAGTGCGTTCTGAAAAATGTTCTCTGGCTAATTTCTGTACATCGGAGTAGGATTTTACGGTACTTATACCTAATTATTATGAATGAGAAGGGTAAGTAAATAAACACGCGAAAGGTTTTGGTGGTAAAAACGTAGGGAATTTACTTTTTTGTCCCTACGAAACATCTGTTAGTATTTCTGCTTCCTATTTTTTTTGCTTTTTACCTGTGGCTGAAAGTAAAGTTTATTTTCAGCAAATAAACAAGAAGCCTATCTAATAAACGTATGTC
>JARACY010006424.1:0-17188 GCA_029255725.1 Scrobipalpa atriplicella
TTGGACTACGACAAACACTTTAAAATCAAAATCAGGTAAATCGGCCTAGCCGTTCTTGATTGAAACCCAAACTAACGAACCACGATTGATTTTTACATAGGATTTGGGACATGTTGTATCGCAAGTTGGAGTGCAGACGGATCCTGGAAATGTTGAAGCAGTGAAGAACTGGCCAACACCTAAAGACAAAACGGATGTTCGGGCATTCCTCGGGTTATCAACTTAAAAAGCCCTTTCATAAGATACCCCACATGATTGGTTTTAAAATATATGTAATGTTTTTCAATACAAAAACTTTGTGACCTCATAGCTGGGAAAGGCCCCATAGTATTTTTTGGCAACGTCAACATTTACGTACCTACTTCCAGAAGTCAAAATAAGGGGCACGAATTTTTCGAACGAGATTCCTCTGAGAGCCTCTTCTATTATAGCTCTCGTATAAGGCTGAAATCAAATTTTGAAGACAATTATGTTGTTTCAAGTAATCATATAAGACTACGGAACCCTACATATGGGCGCGTACGCTCTTCACCAATTTTTATTTTTCATATTGGTACCATACCAACTAATATTATTACCATGATGTCGAAATTGATTAGGTGGTTATTCGTCGGTAGTTAGTGTTTCGTAACAATTTGATTTGATGTTGTCGGTATTTGTAGGACCGACGCGGAAGCAAGCTAAAGGTGGGATCTCGTTCTTCGCGAAGATGTTCCGCGCGGCGGCAGACGGCTGCTTGTGCGAGATGAAGGCGCCAGGGCCGAACTTCTGCCCCGCGGACCGGCTCGACTTCATGTGCGGCCGGGGCCGCGGCCTCCACTTCGAGTCAGCAATATTATATTACACATACACACATTTATTTTAATTTAAATAGTTGAATTTTCTCTCCATAAAATTAATCAACAGTATCGGTATCAGTATTCTAAAAACCTGTAATTTTCTATCATGCATGAGTGAACGGAAAGGGACGACAGTATAAACGAACTTTATTATGGTGCTGCCATCCCTTTCTGTCGTCTCATTACAGAAAATGACAATTATGGACTATTTTAGTTAGTTTGTGTATGTGTAGGTACGGTTACGGATCGAGGTTATGTGAATGTGTGTGTTGCAGGACGCGGCGGCGCATACGAATGCTGGCGGAAGCGGAGCAGCGGCAGGCCGGCGAGTTCCAGGTACCAGTACGCCCAGTACCCACACAGTATTACCCACTACTCGGACCCGGCGTCAGACCCGGCCACCAGTAACACCGAGCTTATGTAGTATTTTTATTTTTAGTCCTTTTAGAGTAAGCATACACTGCGTTTTCTCCCGCGCGCGTTTATCTAGAATGCTTGAACTATTATAATTGTAAGGAGGTTGCCAAATACCAACTTCTAAAAAATTTGCGCGAGTGGAGTTGTCACTTGGCATTGATGTCGATTCTCGCTGTTCAGTTACTAATAAGCCTATTTCCAAAATTTGGAAATTAGTTTAAAACTATAGATTAGTATTTATTTTACCCCAAATATAATTACTATTTCAAGAAAAATGGGTCTTTTACATAAGTATTTTGCGTTTTTAGAAATGAATTTGAAATTGACCGTGAAAAAGGCCAAGACTGTCATGGCGTTTTGAATGACGTCACTCCTCGCGAATTGACAATTACAGTGTTGCCATTTCTCAGAGACACAAAATAGTGTTGGAGTATTTATCTTTACAATGTATAGGATGTTAAATGTTGAAATGCTTACTCCAGCTCAAACAGCAGTTCACTTTTGGTAATGTTATTGTCCATTTTACGAGAAGGTTGCTGTACAGCCGACCACATCACAGTACTGATGCAGTATTGCGGCAGTATACTCATGTCAGTTTGGTGATACTCCATAACGGGCTCACACGACGATATTGCTACTTTTTAATTTCCACTGTTTTAGTATTGTTACGTATTCTTGCGCCAGAGCTGATCAAAGTTCCCCATACAAAAACCGTTGTATTTAAAGAAACTTTAATCGATTCTGTCACGTAAACAGTTCCTCGTAGGGGGGGAGAGGACCACAGAAATAATAATACAACACATTCAAATACAGAATCGTACTATTCACTCCCACTACGAGCAACTGTTTCCACGCCAGACCTGATCAAAGTTCTTGATACAAAAAACCCTTGTATGGCAGCCATCTTGGAAAACGGTGGATTTGAAAAACGAACTATAAATATCGAATTAGTACTTCAATAACCTCTCAACAACCAAATTGCAGCCTGATCGGAGCATTTTTTTTATCAGGCGCCATTTTGGATCCGCCATCTTGGATTTTCGTGATCACCGAAAGTTACCCACTATTATTTCCTATAACATTTATTCGAGCACTCTCCATCTATCTCTCATCGTTTAGGAGATATCTGACTATTTATTTTGTATGGCGGCCATCTTGTTTTCCGCCATTTTGGATTTTTTTCACCACGATGTGAATCTGACCAGGGTGTGCTCCAAACTTTGTTCGAGCACCACTCCTATATCATTAAAATACTGTTATTGCTCCTATAGTAATCTAACCGACCCTGCCTGCAGACCCATAGAGTGTACCCACCAGGGCAACATATCTCAAAAGTTATCTTAGGATGTGTACAACTAGTCTGAGACCAATTCAACCCATCACGCGAAAGTGCAAGCTTTGTCCTGATTTTGATCCTTAACCGCCGTACTAAAACACTTTTATTGAAAAAAATAACTAAATTAATTTGTACTTTTGAGGTCAATGAAAAAAATAATTTGTGCTTTTCGTACAATTTATACCCGCCGCCGCGCCGGTAAAGACATTATAAATTGAAGAACATTTTTTTTCTTTATACTTTTTTGGAGAAGGATATCTATTGCATACATTAATTTAATGAAAATACTGTTCAATTTTTTTTAACAATATTTGTATGGGCTCAGGTTGCAAAACGGACCTTAAAAATAACCATAGGACCATATAGCGCAGTCTATCTTCTGTCCAAATGTGTAGGAAACAGTTAAAAATAAGTACGGATCGCTGTAATATATATTTACTAGCTTTCCGCCCCGCGGTTTCACCCGCCGCTAAAAGAATTTTCCCGTGGGATTGAGTTCCCACGGTAAAAAGTTGCTTTTGTCCTTGATCAGGTTATTGCCATGTAGCTGTTAGTATGACCACATCTAAAAGATTCTTTTATTTCAGTCTGAGTGTGATATTTTCCGTAGTAAAAAGCTGATATTGCTATGCATGCGCATCGCACAGTGAGCGTAGCTTTCTAATAGTGAAAGAATTTTAAAAATAGGTCTATTAATTTTCGAGTTCAGTGATGACAAATTAAGAAACAAACAAATAAACTGACATACATACACAACACATAAATATACTTACAATCCTTAAGGTATTATTAGTGATGGATGATAATGCTCGAAAGAGGCAAGCACCATCCCCTAATAATGGCACAACAGTATGTGGTACCATTGGACCTTCGATGTTTATAATTTCTACAACCAAACCAAAGTAGAAATCGAAGAAAGCATTCGCAATTTTCACAGAAAAAACTCAATTCGCAGACATCAGTGACGTCGGCCCTCACGCGTCCACCACGCGTCTGGCCCATTCGGGCATCTGACTCGATCAAGTTCCAATTAGAGACTTTCAGATGACAGAAAATAGTATTTTTATTCCCGATAGATGTAGCTTACTTTATTTCATCTCATCAAAGCCATCCTCAGAATAAGAACTCCTTAAAGATTGCGCCGGTAGGGCAAAATATTTTTGATAAACTGTATAATGGATTACAAGTAAGGAGTTTTTATTCAGAGTAAAAAACAAACCTCTTGAAAAAGTTCCATATCGTAACAAAGTTATTTTCACGTTGATATAATTTATGCGATTCCAGATGATGATTATAATAATTCTGCTAGTTGGGTGAGAGTAATATTATGCCTAGCAGCAAAAAAATACGACGAAAATAATGTTCTTTTAGATTTGACATTATGGTATGTCAATTTGAGTCTAAAAAATACAAAGAGTTTATATTCTAAGGGAGCATTGTTTTTTTTTTTTAAATGAAATAAGAGCACAGCCATCTTATGTGAATTATTGAACTAAAATTTTGTGCTGTCAAAAAGTCCCTAATTTAAAAATAAAATTTTAAACAAAATTTTAATTTCAAGCAAAACCGCCTTCAGGTAATATTGTAGAAAGACAAATTGAAAGGTATTTTCATTCGACTTTAAAGTATACCACCCGTGCCTGTCAAGGAAGGGTTATGTTTTTCGCACGTATCTTGTATGTATGTATTTATGTATGTTTTCCTATTTCTTTATTACCTCGTATCTCAAAAAAGGCTGAATCTATCGAGTGGGATATCAAAACAATGGTACATAAAAAAAAAGTACATCCCTATTGAGAACCTCCTCCTTTTTTTTATTTGAAATCGGTTAAAAAAAGTTAGTCTGGTTCGATGACGTTCTAATTTTAAAATTTATAATTAAGTCTGTTCAAATTATCTAAACACAAGTTTGCTCTATGAAGTTCTTGAATAAAAAGGTTCGCAATGGTTAGAAATCAAGAAAAAAAGCTGGTAATATTATTAAAAACTTTCATCACCTATTTAACCCCCTTAAGGATAAAAAATCCAAAGGATACACGTGTCCATTAATTTTTGGTTATTAGCCTTAACACAAAATTATAAGATCCTAACTACAAAACTGACGGAGTTTCCATGCAAACTTCCATCCCGTATTTTACCCCTTTAGTGGTAGAAAATCCAAAAACGCTGAAACACGTATTCATTACTTTTAAATCATTAGCCTAAATACAAAATTTTAAGATTCTAACTGCAAAACTGACGGAGTTTCCATATAAACTTCCATACCGTATTTAACCCTTTTAGGGGTAGAAAATTCAAAAACGCTGAAACACATTTTCATTATTTTTAAATCATTAGCCTAAATACAAAATTAGAAGATCCTACCTTCAAAATTGACGGACTTTCAAACAAACTTCACACCCCCTTTTTACCCCTTTAAGGGGGGAAAATCCAATAATCCTTTCTTAGTGGTAGGTTTCGTTATAAAAGAAACCTACTCTCCATATTTCACAATTCTAGCTTTGGTAGTTTAGGCTCCTCGTTGATGAATCAGTCAGTCAGTAAGGACAAACGATTTTATAAGTATAGATAGATGTATTGCGCATTTTGGAATATTTCGTCCCGCAAACTGCGGACCTTAAAAATAATAATGAGTCCATATAGGGCAACATGTTATCTTCTGTCTAAGTGTATAGTAAAAAATAAGTACGGATCGCTGTGAAATATTTGGATTAAATTTACATTGCACAATTTGAAATAGTTTTTTTAAAATTAGTTTGTTAAAATAAAGCATTGAGTTAAAGGTCTATAATTATAAATTCATTAATATCGTCTCGAGAAATTTCCGATTGCTACGAACCTTTGAGGACCACAAAGGGTGATCCACCATTTGTGCACCTCTGACACTTACATAGCGGCATAGGTGTGACAGGGACACATATTAGTTTATTTTCCTTGCACGTCGGCACAATTTTACTTACATTATTACCCAATTAAAAACCAGCCTTATTTCAATGACAATAGAGTAACTCTATAACTTGCACGGGATAATGAACTGTTCATTATCCCGTGCAAGTTATGTCAAGTGCACTCTCAGGAGTACAATATAGTACTTATTACCTCCAGCTCCACGGGTAAAACCTCAATACTATTTTTCTTTTTCTCTGAAATGGCAACACTGTAACTGTCAATTCACGAGGAGTGACGTCACGCTTCCCTGATAAACTAGAATCCAAGCCATAAAATATTCAAAAAAAAAAAAAAAAAAAAAAAGTGTTTAATGTCACGTGATTTAATGCGTAATTTTGTCGTTTTTATTTTAAAAAAATATTATTATTCTTTTATTATTTTGATAAATAATAATAATAATAAAACGCGTGGCTCAGACGTGGTGAACTGTTTCCCGAGACAGAGGGGTTCATGCTTGCCATCCAAGATCAAGTAATAGCCACTAGGAACTACCGAAACACATTACAACAGATTTAAACCGCCCCAATGACCTTTGTAAACAATGCAATAGTGCACCAGAAACCATTCAGCATGTAACAGGAGCCTGTAAAAATCTAGTAAAAACTGATTACAAACATCGCCATGACCAAATAGCATCTATCATTCACCAGCATCTTGCATTAACTTCAGATTTTATTCAAAAGAAAACTCCGTACTACAAATATAAACCGGACACAGTACTTGAAAATAACAAATACAAACTCTATTGGGATAGGACCATACTCACAGATAAAACCATACACTACAATAGACCAGATATTACCTTCCACGACAAAGACAATAAAACAGCATACATCGTTGACATTGCCGTACCTAACACTCACAACATCCAATCAACCATCACAGAGAAACTTACAAAATATAGAGACCTAGCTATAGAAATCAGAACCCAATGGAGAGTGCAAACAGTGCATATTGTACCAATAGTATTATCTTCTACTGGTGTCATTCCTAAAACCCTAAAAACAGCCTATCTACCTTAAAAATTCATCCACTTGTTTCCAATACCTTACAAAAAGCCGCCATACTAAACACATGCCGGATAGTTAGAAAATTTCTTACCACTTCAGTCACCTCGGACACATACAACGACCCCTCCTCACTTGGCTAAGGCCCGTGAGACAGGGATATTACCTTCAAAAGGAGAGATTATCAAAAGATAAAAAGAAAAATAATAATAATAATTTTATTTCGGACAACATAGATCCATAGTTTGTTAGTTTATACAAATTAATCTTAATTCTACGTTAGTACTTAAACTCTAATTTGGAATTTGTGACATTAATAAAGTGCCTCATTAGAGGACTTTGATAATCAGCCGCTATGGCTTCTAGCAGGCTATAAAAAGTAGTAGTTTTTTGTTTACTAAATAACATAATTAATCACTAGAGAAACTCTAAGCCATCCGATTTATTCTTGGTGGAATCAAGCGTATTCTTATTCCTAGTAGCGCTTGGTAGCGCTGTCACTTTCTTAATTTTGACATAAGAACAGGATAGCAAATAAACACATGTTTTTGACGTTCCTAATTTGACATAAGCTGCTTTAAACCGCCGAACCGAGCATAGAGCATGTTCCTTATTTTACGTCAAATAAGCAGTCTTATGTCAGATTAGGAATGTCAAAGTCATGTGTTTATTTGCTATCCTGTTCATATGTCAAAAATAAAGTGACAGCGCTACTAAGAATTTGAATTAGTAACTGGACGGCGAGAATCGACACCATTGGCATACAAGCCGCGGGTCAGATGAAGGCCCGCGGACCGTTTCTCACAGTGTTTTAACCCGAGCCATTGCTGGGTACATCTGATTGACCCAGTGGCGTGCACAGGTTTTTTCAACAGGGTAGGCAGTATGAACAAAATGCTTATTAATAACGCATTTTGTTCATAAGTCGCAAGGTTGGTTACGTTACGTTACGTTTATCTATGTAGTTATAAATTATGACCACAGAAACAAAAATATGCGAAATACACACCTGCCTTTAGTGGACACAATTTCAACCTTTTCGGTGAAAGAAAACTTGTTAAAATTCGCGCCTTTAACTTTTTGTAAACACACAACACAGTTGTAGATGCTAGTAAAACACATTTTACACTGCAATTCGAAGCACAATAACTATTTAAACTTGTTCGGAACAAATAATTCAAACCAAAAGGATGTTTAACACGGCAAAAACTTTAAATTACTTTCCGCGACGCGATCGCTTCACACATCAAGAAAAAGCAATGGAGTCTATACTCAATTAAGCAAATTAAATTGCAAATAAAATACTATCAATAGATAATGCATCTAATTACAGTAGAGAAAGTACCTAAAACTTATGTTACATTATTTCAGTCGGATTATAAGCCATCGCCCCCCGCGAACACCCCGCGCACCGCATTAACTTTTTAATTTGCAATTTGGGCGCAAGGTTTTTTGCCGGCAAGCGGTCGAAAGTTGCCAGAGTGTGCAGAATTATGCTAATTTATATGTTTTTTTAAATACCGATGTAACATTTTTCTTTCAACTCATTTAAAAATATCTTGACAGTAAATATGATAATATTTGATTTCGTGGACAATTTATATTCAAGTAGGTACATAAAAGCGATTAAGAAAATATTTTATTCTCCATAATACTGGGAAAATCGTTATATTCTTAAATATTAAAAATGTATTATTTCATTATTTTTTAGAAATATTAGCAAGTATCGGAAACATCAAACATGTTTTCATTGTAATCATTGTATTTATTTTATTCATTCAAATTAATTAATGAAAATTATTATCTATTTTATACCAATTATTTAGGATCTGGTCATAAAATTTGACCACTGGTCCGACTGTTTTTGGGCCGCGCACACAACTACAAATACACGCACACAAGTGAATAATTTGCTACCTATGTGTGTGTAAGAGTCTCACACCTACGGTATGTCGTTTTGTTATGTTGGCACCCTTGGCAAAACGATGGCTTCTCCATTTGAAAGAGACATGATAGCAGCGGCGGCGCGAAATTTGAATTGGCGCGCTTAGATGATAAGCAAGCTCAGGTAAGCTAACGTTACGTTCCGTTTTACGAATTTGGAAAAAATTAAAGTTTTATTTCTAAGTAGTGAAGTAACGTGAGTCAGTGAAAATTGTAGGGTAGGCAGTGCCTTTTTGCCTATATGGACTGCACGCCCCTGGATTGACCGTATGTTGTACAGCCATGCCATAGGTGGATTTGAACTTGGTATCAAAGCCTGCTGGTCAAGGTTCCTGAAGTTAACGCTAATCAGGCTCATTAGGTACCTACCATGCTTGCATCAGTAATTTCAAGCAATGCTGGTCAAAAACGGTTCAAGCTGCGATCAAGACAAAAAAATTACCTAAATAAGTTAAAAAATAGAGTCTTTTAATACTTTTGGCTTTTGGGCGAAAATGCTTTTGTCTGGACGTTAAGAGGATACACAATTATTAGTGTTGTACAAAAATACAGGATTATTTATTTTACAGGAGGAAATCGACATCTACAAAGTTTCACCTAGAGGGTCATACATGGCAGAGAAAAAATCAGAATTCAGAACTAGTAAGTATGCAAAAGTGGAAGTCATAATAATATTTGTACACATTAATTAATATAAATAATTTATATTCTATTTGCCTTTGCCTAGCAGTGGGATCTAATAGGCTAGCTATAATAATATTATTAAATCAATAAATAATTACGCCATACCAGTTTTAACATATTCATTTGGAGTTATCCCTTGGTCGCAAACTGATCTTCTAAAAATAAAACGTATAATAAATACTTCACTTACAACTTACCGCAAACATAATCCAAAATCATGTGTACAAAGGCTAACATTGGTAGCAATTCGTGATTGCAAAATACGCGACTTAACTAATATAAGTCCATACCTGTCACTTTCTATCATGAGACAACAGAACAGGATGGCAATAATTTTAGTTGAGATTTAGTTAAGTCGGGATGGTTACGAATCGGGCCCATTGTCCAGAAAAGAAGGAGGCAGAGGCGTCATAGATATAGTAAATCTACACAAGAATCAACCCCTTACCGCATAGCGTGACAATCTTCTTCTTCTTCGAGTCAATAGTCCAAATAGATATATATAAATACCCACATAATTTAATAGATTATCCTATATCTTCTCTTGCCAGTATTTGGCGACGGCAATTGCGTTATCAGTCGCCAGATTCAGCTCATCCCTATTGCATGTAACGGGCAACTGAGGGCAAGAGAGCAAATGTGGCATCGATTGTGATGGGGCTCCACAATCGCAGTTTCGTTGCGTGTTGTCAATAAAGCCCCATTTTGCCATATTTTCCCTACGGCGGCCAACCTGCGAACGTAAACGGTTCAGCGATTTCCATGTCGGCCACTGAAGACAATGACAATGACGTGACACACCAGTTTTAATTAATTATCTAAACTTATAAATAAACAAGGATAGCCGAGTTCTGGTCCTCTAGAATTTAAATTGAGTTTGCCTCGAATCGAAAAGAAGAAGAACAAGGATAGTGCTATGTAAATAATTTCGGATTGAAAATAGATAGCAGGTGGACGCGGCGTTTCTTTTTAGTTAGTTTTGACGGTCATCATAATCAGTGCAATAAAATAACAATAGGTATTGTTGTAAACATGAAAACTAAAAGATCCTGCGGCTAAACACATGGCTATGTAGTTTGCCGACAAAGCAACCGCCAGCCAGGTGTTTGTTTTCTTGAGGGAATTGAGCGATAAACATTATGTAGAAAATACACTTCTAGTTTAAGTACATAACAAAAACAAAGTTTCAGTTTCGATACAGTTACCTAACTAGGTATCAATTGATAGCTACTCGCGCGAGCTCGGTTATAGCGCGGCGGCCAGACGCAGGTCTTGAATTCGTAATAAATATAGACTATTATTTTTTTTGAGTTGGTTTTTTTTAAAATATTTTTTATGGGCTCCTTTTACGTTACTGAACCACCCCCTAAGCTATGGCACGCAATTAAATTAACACCCTGTATAGGTAGTACCTAAATACCAAGTTAATTCCTTATTTCCGTTTCCTGGTTATCAAGCATAATGCAATAAAATATTTTTTTCCTGTAGGTGATAGCAAAATAAATAGCATCTGACACAGCGTTTAAAGGTGAACTTTATATAGGCAAACTTTTTCCCACTTACTTCAAAAAGTCTACCAGTTGGCTATACAAAATCTTTACTTGTGTGTGTGTGTGTGGTGCGTCAACGTTCACATTCATACATACACATTTTTACACAGTCTATGTTCGCACACAAATACCGGATGTAAGGGACAGCGTCCCGTAAACTGATAGGGTTGCTCAGTCAACCAAACTGAACAACTATCACCGGGACTTTTTTTCAGGAAATGAAAAAAAAATTTGCTTTTCATACAAAGTGTCCGCCTCGATCCGACAATTTGTATGGAAAAGCAAATTTTTTTTTCCATTTCCTGAAAATCCTGGTGATAGTTGTTCAGTTTCGTTGACTGAGCAACCCCTATAAGTTTGCGGGACGCTGTCCCTTAGGCTATGCGCGCACTGGCGACAAATTTGTTGCGCAACAAATTTGTCGCCAGTGCGTATAATGGTGTAGTTTGCCTGCAAAGATACCTATCTCTTTTGCAGTGTGTAGGTACCGTACCCTTTATTCATAGGTAGGTACATATTTTTTAAGGTTCAAGATGTAGATAAGATTGAAACTGGGATATTAAATAAGTATCTATGTAGAACCTATAAATTGGCGCGAGCGAAGCCGCGGGCAAAAGCTAGTTTTATAAATAGATATCAACCTAAAACCGTGCTATTAACGCTGTCTTGTGTGATTTTTTGCAGTCGGTGTGCAAACTTATACTGAGCTGGACGACGTAACATTATACGTGGGCAATGAGGACAAAAAACTGATCCCGCACAAACGGCCACGCCTCACGGGCGCACGGCCGAGACGCGACGCCCGCCGCCGTCGCGACCCCGCCGCCGCCGCCGCCGCCGCCGCCGCCGCCCGACAGCGCGGCTCCGGCGACGCCCGCACCCGCGTACCGCCCCTCCTTCCTCCGGTCACCACCACACCTCCATCTACTGCTGAAACTAGCGCTTCTAAATCACCAAAAATTCCCCCTACTAGCACCTTCTCAGATCCCACAAAAGATGATTTTTCGCCTAAAGGTCAAACTGAAGCTTTAAGAGGTCCTGTAGACCTCGTTGGTCCCGCAAGCCCTGAAGTAACGCCCGAAGAGGGCCTTGTTGGTCCCACGAGTCCCCGATTCACTTCTGACGGTGGCCCTGTAGGACCTACGAGCTCAAAATTTATCACTAAAGCTGGTCATGAAGGTCCTACTAGTCCTCGATTTACACCAGAAGGTGGCCCTGTAGGGCCAACTAGCCCACGATTTGCGACAAAATCAGAAAGTCCCCGTTCACACCTGAAGGTGTTCCTGTAGGCCCTACAAGCCCTCAAATCACGCCCGGAGGTGGCCCTGTAGGTCCCACAAGCACTCAAAATAGGCGGGAAAGTGGTCCGGTTGGACCTTCAAAACCCACCATGACGTCTGAGAGAGTGCCGCGAAGAACTAGCTCGCTAAGGCCTTCTAGGAGTCCTACCGGCGGCGGCGGCTCCGGGCGACGGTTGACAAAGCGCAAGTCGGTGTCTGGATTAAAAACACGCCGCCGCCGTCGTCCCAGTCCCCGCCGCCTACCCCCCCCCCCCCGAAGCCGGTGTCGCGCCGGATCTTGCGTTCCGCTCCAGTGACGCCGACGCCGAGCCCAGTGCTTCTAAAGAAGACAACACCGTGTGTGATTTGAGCAGAAAACGCCTCTTGCTTGAAAGAGAAGAGTCGGTCCATACATCGTATGTTATAATTATAATTTAATATGATCTTTTATCCGAAAGCAGAGTAGGTAGGTACATATTCGGTACAAAATACACTAGATGAAATAATCAAACAAGAGATAACTATGAGATAATACCTTTGCCCGGCGTTTCGATCGTATAATATGCCTATAGGCGATTATCACACTATACGCGCAACGCGGCATAGCGCGGAGCGGCGGAGCTGTATCGTTCTTTGTAAGTACATCGGTTTGCATGGAAAAAACGCGGGGTATGGCACACTAACTCCACTCACTGGAATGAAAACAATGGAACCAAAGACAATACGCAGCGTTGCGCGTATAGTGTGATAATCGCCTTACAACGGTTGTGGTCGCGAGCTGACTGGCGCGGCAGGCAAAGGTATTTAGGTCATATAGTACCTCGATGGCAGCAAAGTAGAAACGGACAACTACTTTTTATGTTTTTTTTTAGTTCATAAAAATTGTCTAAAAGGCATAATCTTCATCCTGAAAAAACACAAAAAAAATGTTCATATTTACTGAAATAAATAGACGTAGATTGAGACATCTAGGTACCTATGATCGCGGGTATTGGTAATGTAAATGCGGTCAAGTTAACATACCCGCATCTACATGGGAGAATGCACAGATGTCACTTGTCTTTTCATCACAAATAATTACTCAAACGGTTTTAATTGATACTATTAGACATTTTTATCGTTTCTTTGGTAATTTAATTGATACGTACTTATAGTTAGTATAATTTTAACGAATATTTGTTTTTGAAATTTTGTATGGCAGATACGTTTTTACGTTGGAAATTTAAAATGAGTCAAGTGCATATAATATTATATTATAGTAACGTCTGTAACTTTAACGGCCTTCACCCATTAATACCTACTATACTAGGAGGTTATTATTAGCACATTAATACCATTAATAACTTATTAACGGTTTGTCATGTCATGTCATGAAAATAATAATGTAATTTCGTACCTACTGCAAGAAATATCCAATTCACATAAAAATCCATAAATAATTTCCTGAAATAATTTAATCTGTTTCGAGCGGCCCTGCCTAGCAATCGCCTTTGCTGAATGTACCTACTCGTACATTTTAAATATACTATGTAAATAAAAATACATAAACACTGTATGTTTTGCTTATTTTAGCTTGAGCAGCAAGAAATCAGGTGTAGTCAACAAAATATTACGAATGTAAGTATATAATTGATACACAGATGTCTATGATGTGTTACGTATTAAATAGCTATACCTTTCTACTTACTTATACAACTCACGACCAACATAATCCAGCAGGTTAAGTATAACACTAGGAATTGTATAAAATTTCGATATGGCTCCAGGAAATGTATAAAACTAAAGCTTTCTGTAAATGAGAATACACACCTGGAGGATCTTGACTTCACAGATGACATGGTGTTGGTTTCGTCTTCGCTTCCTGATGTCCAAATGAAGCTGGACTCATCACGAAAAGCGCAAGAGAAAGATCTACGAATTAACGCCAAGAAAACCGTTGCTGTCGAAGAGGAGGAGACAGTGGTGGTTCAGATGACGACGCCAAAGCCAGAATAAAGAAAACGTAAGACGCCTTCGCCCACTTACTTGGCGGATCCAGATTTCCCTCTTTGATTCTACGTAAAGTTTGTATATGTTTTGCTCTTCGGTTGCTAAGTGCGAGACATGGATGAAGTGAAGACAAAGGGGCTGACAAACAAACGATCCATTCTGCGCATATATTGGCCGAGCACTATCAGCAACGAGAATCTATGGAAGCGATGCCACAAAACCACGATCAAGCAGGAAGTCTCTCAATGCAAGTGGAAAAATCCGAAGACCGGACAACACCGCCAGGGTTGCATTCACCTGGAGGCCGGATGGCAACAGACAGGCGAGCAGGCCGGCACACACGTGGCAGCGAACCGTTGATGTCGAGTTGCGGGCATTCGGGTTGAGTTGGAGTGACGCGGAGAGAGAGGCACAGATTAGGAGCAGATTGGGACGTCTCACGAAGGCCCTCTTTACCACTGGGATGCAGCAACAACAAAGAAGGTCGCATGTGTACCTACTTACCTATCCCCGCGTAGCCATTGGCATCTTAAATGTAACACATTTCCTTTAGGAATTATAAAGATTTCCTAGGAAATGTAGATATCTGATATAATTGAAGTTATACCAGTTATACTTCTTTAGGGCGGCGGCGTTAGGAAAAATTGTTGAGAGTGAAATTTTACGATGCGAGGGAAATAAGTGAAAGGCTGCAGACTTATGGGAGCAAAGCAGATGTATTTGTCCGAAGATCGTTCGGTGCAGAAAGAACTGACTTACAAACTAAACATTGGCTTAAATAAACCTTTATCAAACATGAAAAATGACAAAAATGAAATTGAAATGTTAAAAATGAAATTAAAAATGACAAAAATGAAAAATTACAAAAATGACAAAATGAAAAATGACGGAAATAAAAATTACAAAAATGAATAAATTACAAAAATTAAATGAAAAATGTCGAACATGTAAAATGACAAAAATGAAAAATAAAAAAGAAGTATAACTTCTCACGCGCGTACATACTTATACAACGTGTAACAGAAAGAGTATATGCATCGAGAAATGTGTGAATTTACCCATGATACTGAATAACTTTCCCTAAGGAACATAGGTCGAAATACAAAAAAAAAAAAAATTTGACTTCCCATACTAAATACGCTTTCAACTGATGCATTTTGTATGAAAGGTCACAATTTTTTTTTTCGTTTTTCGACCTATGTTTCTAAGGGAAAGTTGTTCAGTTTCATGGGTAGATTCACACATTTCACGATACATATACCCTTTCTGTTACACGTTGTATATACTTACTTATAGGTATATACTAATGTATGTACTTACACGCACCCATATTTAATTTATTTCACACATTTCCTGGTGATTTTAGGAATTATATACTTTTCCTAGGAATATGGGCTTTTCAATATGACATTTATAGAAGAAAAAGAAGAGATTTTCTTTATTTCTGATAGAGGGCTTAGCAGATCATGATCTGTCAGTGTCAAAAATTAAATATTTTTCGCATAAGCACATAGAGATTTTAGTATGAAGCCTGTCTCAAAATTTGACAGATCATAATACAACTGAAGCCATCTGTCGGAGCTTTTGGAATCATTTATTGTCACATTGAAAAGACCATATTGACCTGGCCAATCATTTTTTTTTATTATCTGGAAAAAATCTTCAAAAAATTAGGAAAATTATTCTGTTTTTAGTTTTTTAATTAGCTCGATTCTAGTTGTTTGAATAAGGACATGAGATTTATACTCTTTGGTTTTCGATTATACTCTATGAATTTCATATGATTTTACCACAGGATTTTACAGATGTTTGTGCAGCTGTCAAGTCACCACTATAGCTGTCATTGCTTCAATCGCTGTCAGTGTAACCATAGCCAAATTTTAGTGTCAAATATTGCCGCCTGCTCAAAGAGTGCGGTACTACCTGTGGAACCAAAATTTGACGCGTTATCTGTCAAATGTAACCGACATGTATTTAGATGGCAGATAAAATCTCGATAAAATACAGAGGAAATGTGCAAAATAATTCAGAAAAAGTTTAAAACCATAGATAGAGTATAAGTCACCTGCCTTTTTTCTATCTTATTATTGATTTTAATTTTAGAATTAGCGATGGCACCTAGAATTGACCCCAATATCTTTATAAACCACTGAGATATTAAACCTCAAAGTGAGCTATTCCGCACGAAGAGAGCGGCGGACTGCCCGGTACTCAATCGCTCGCAGTGACGTCACACTTCTGCGCGGTGCACTACGTCTACGTAACATAGTACTGGTACGTACGTTAGTTTATATCTGTCAATTAACCATTTTGTGAGTTTTCCTCAGTTGCTTAGGCACTCACCTATTGAAGGCTGCATCACCTGATATAAAATAAGAAAAAAGATTCCGCTCCTCGAAAGGCACGTTAAGCTGGCAGCCACGGTCGTTGGATTTGATAGCGGTCGTTACACAAACCATGTTAGAGGCATAGTAGGTGAGCTATTTCGGCGGTTCAAAAACTCTGGTCATCAGGGTTAATCTTAGTTGTAAACCTCTGACATCAGTGTTCATCATAGCCTTAAAGCTCTGATATCAGGGTTCATTGTAGTTTTGAACATCTGACATGTCATTTATGAGAATTTCTTATTTTTTCAAGATGGAGACCATACAAAAAGTCGCGATGAATATCACTATGATGATGTGTTGGCCAAATCAATGAAAAGAAATCGTTTGTCGATATGGTCAACTAAACGCGCGGCTACTTCATCAAATGGGTCAATATTGTTTGATCATATCGTAAAATGGTTTCATTAATTTCCGATTGATGCGCTGGAAGCGCTTTGTTTATGATTATGAGTCAACAAACTGTGTTGGGCGTAATCTGTAATCGGATTGTCAGTGAAGCATGAGTTATCAGTGCGGGGATGAGTTGTCAGTGAGGGATGATTTGTCACTGCGGAATGTGTGGAACGAGTTGTCAGTGGAGGATGAGTTGTCCGTATGTCCGTGCAGGATAAGTTGTCATGACAGTGCGGGATGAGTTGTCAGTGAGAGATGAGTTATCAGTGTGGGGATGAGTTGTCAGTGAGGGATGAGTCGTCAGTGTGGGGATGAGTTGTCAGTGAGGGACGATTTGTCAGTGTGGGGACGACTTGTCAGTGTGGGGAAGATTTGTCAGGGCGGGGATGAGTTGTCAGTGTCATATGCGGGGA
>JARACY010006425.1:0-17185 GCA_029255725.1 Scrobipalpa atriplicella
TGACGTCATAAGTTTTTGTATAGGATTTTTATTTTGCCATTCTGAAGTGTGGAATAATTTTGTGTTCCCCCCCTAGGAATCGAACCCAGGACCTCCGGATTGGGAGCCCATGGCTCAGACCGCTAGACCACGGAGGCAGTTTATTCTAAGTAAGTAATTTTAAGTAAGTGGTATTTGGCCATCTAATTAAAACATTTACCTACATTACGTACTGCTTGGCAAAAAGAATAGAAAAGGAATTTATACTTTTTCAACTGATTAATTATACCTTTCCTATACAGGGTGTAAGGGACAGCTTCCTGCACACTGTGTGTGTGTGTGTATGTGTGTGTGTGTGTGTGTGAGAGAGAGAGAGAGAGATAGAGAGAGTGCGTGTGTGTGTTTGTGTGTGAGCGAGAGTGTGTGTGAGTAAGATAGAGAATATGTGTGTGTGTGTGTGAGAGAGAGAGAGAGAGAGAGAGTGAGAGAGTTTGTGTGTCTGCGTGTGTGCTAATTACGAGGAGTTTTACGCTCTGCCTACCCCGTGTAGGATAATGACGTGACTATGTCCTTGCTTGAGGTGGTGATGCCGTCGTGTGCTGGTCTGGCGGGGGGCGCGGCGCTGGCGGGGGCCGGGAGCGCCGCCGTCGCTCTCGCAGCCAAGCATCATAGTGTTCCAGTGAGTTATCCTTCTTACGAGAATAGTACATTGTTTAACGAGGAGAGAACATGACCGATTCCCACGAGGGTGTAGTTTGAGGCCCGAAGCGCAGCTGAGGGCCTCAATACACACGAGTTGGGAATCGCATTTTCTTCCGAGTTATACATAGTGCTTTATACTACACCTATGAGGAAAATATAATCAAAAATCCTTGTAAGATAAAGAATGATATCACTTACATGAGAAGATAACTTAAGAACATTTGAAGTGTCATCATCCATGCGAACAGAACACAAACAAACAAAACACATATTAATACAGTTACACATTACATCGAAAACACTAAACACTTAATTTACATTAAATAAGTCATATAAATCAAAGAACGAAAAAGAATTCGCGCGGACATGTTGATTTGCCATATTTTTTACTTAAAAATATAAAAGAGACAAATGAAGCAAAGCACATACTGCCAAAAATGTAAGTGGCCAGTATCATTTTGTGGGCTTCGACATACAAACTTTTTGTTTTTTGGCATTCGCCTGTTTCTAGTTTTGAATTATGAATTTAAAAAAAAATAGGAGGGGAAGAAAATACTTTCTCCCCTAGGGGAGAAAGTAAATCCCATATATTTTTGCCGCCCGCATATTCGTTCGCTTGGATTTACGTACTTTCTTTCCTTTTTTTAAGTAAGAACTAATATACTTTCCGAATAGGTGTAGTATAATATAGTTTTTTTTTTCAGACCTCTTTTTTTTTCTTCAAAAAAACCCGGATGGTGTAGTAGATACTTCTTTGCAGGAGGTCGTGGTTCGAATCCCACCACGTACCAATGTGTTTTTCGGTTTTCGAATTTCATATGTACGTTTATTCGGCGCTTTTACGGTGAAGGAAAACATCGTGAGGAAACCTGCACACACCTACGAAGAAATTCAAAGGTTGTGTGTAACCTAATCTAGGATTGGGTCTGGTTTCCCTTCTGGGTTGCGGAGGTCAGATGGCTGTCGCTCTGTGTAAAAACCAGTACCCTCGTTCAATCCCCTAGATTAGGTAGCCGACCCCGTGAGATACGGGAACAAGGCTAGGAGATAATAGTAGTTCTTTCTCACGACTGCTGCTCGGCCAAAGTAATTGTGCTAACTACAGACTTACTATGTCGAACTCACGCACACGAAGGCTGATAGTGCATGAGCACTCATCCATATAAGATTCAAATCCACTTCGTATCCAAATAATCCATATGAATCTTATATGGAATTTTCTCGTGAAAGTTCGCTGACTGAGCAATCGCTGTCCCTTACACCCGGTATAATATAATTATGCTATTTCTAGGTCATTATACTGGCTCCACTACACGAGTTATCTCCGGTACATGCAAGCGGGCCACAGCATTTCAACAGTTTATTAACGCCCGGGCCGAGATACGAGTGAGTATCTCAATTTTTCCCCAAAACATAATACCATATATAGTCCATGGGATGCTCAACATATCGGTAAATTTTGGGGGGTACCAATTTTCCTTTATACGGTAGTTGGACATAATTATAGGGATGTAAAAAATCTATGCCTGCCATCTCTGAGTGGCAGCTAACAAAAATGGCGGCCAATTAAAGATGGCGGATATTCGAAAAAAATGGGAAACTTTGAGTGAATATTTTTTCTTAATACCGTAGTTAGACAGGCTTATAAGAATGTTAAAAAACCTTATTTCTCATCTCTAAGTAGTATCTGATAAAAATGGCGGCCAATCTTAGACAGAAAATGTTGATTTTCATAATATCTACTATATCTCAAAAACTGTTTATCCGATTAAAGTTTTTGTTTATTTTTTTTTAAGGTCTTATACCATATACCTTAAATATTGTCTTTCTCTAAATAGTATCTGACTGAATCAGGGATTTATTCGTCCACCATTTTGGATCCGCCATCTTGGTTTTTCGTGGTCCCGGCATATTTGCATGGCAGCCATCTCCTTTTCCGCCATTTTGATTTTTTATTTAAATTAAATTGTTTTCTTACAGTGCGTATTCAGCGAGCGTGCATGAGTTTTCTCCTCGCTTCGACTTGGTTCCTTCGGATCATGTGACTCTCTTTATTACCAATCTGTGAGTATCCATGCTGGACTAACCAAGTCGAAGCGAGGAGAAAACTCATGCACGCTCGCTGAATACGCACTGTAAGAAAACAATTTAATTTAAATAAAAAATCAAAATGGCGGAAAAGGAGATGGCTGACAACCTGTCACTACAACAGCAATGACAAAATCTATCATAAACAACCCTCAAAACTTGTTATACGTGGCGGAACGATCTTTGTTTGGGTCGTTGACGCACTGCCTACCCCTTTCGGGATACAGGCGTGATAGTGTGTGTGTGTGTGTTAAGTCGTGATGTGAACGGGTCCCGACTAAAATCCTTTGAGTTCTATGTGACAGATTATAATAAGTCCGTCTATACTGCCATCCTTTTCTGTTCTTTCAAGATGGAACAGGTATGGTTTTATTTTAGTTAAATCTGGTTCACGCCAAATCGTGGCCATTGTAGTGTTATTATTGTCGTGTGGGTTTTTCGAGTCGATCGCCCCGATGAACCATGGTGTCAGGGTTTGTAGCTAACAGCATAAACTAAAAAAATACTTTGACACATAAAGTGTTAATGCTATTAAAATTAAAACATGTAAATATTGATTGTGATTTTCGCCGCATTGATCGAATGCGCGGTGGCCCAGCGGTAGGGCAGCGGCACGTTACACCGGAAGCCGTGGGTTCGAATCACTCCTGCGCTTTGGTTTCTGTATTTACATGTTTTAAAAAAACATAACCACATCTTCTATGCTGAACTGGGAGTGATAGAAAAACATAGAAGGTGCCAGCTGCGTCTCCTCCCTGGCATGCTGTAAAAACCAGCTAAGGGATTCGAGGGTTTCAGTGCATTGCAGTTTAGGCGATGGACTGACAACTCGTCACTAGAAATATACATAATCATCTGTAATAAAATAACCCTCAAAACTTGTCAGACGTGGCGGAATGACCTTCGGGTCGTTTTCGCTCTGCCTACCCCCATTAGGGATAAAGGCGTGATTTTATGTATGTAAAAAACCTAACGTGCAATTTTTCAATGGGATAATTTATAATGTATCGTTGACTGAGCAACCCCTATCAGTTTGCGGGACGCTGTCCCTTACACCCGGTATAACATTGTGTTTTTTTTTAGTGGCGGCTCATCCCCTTCTTACATCTACCGACTGCTGTCTGAGTTGTACGATCCTAGCGACTACCAGCTTTAGAATGCGGATGACTACATAACTATCTTTGTTAATAAAATTATGATAAATTAAATTATTTGCATTTTTTATTTGCCTAAAGTACCTATACAATGTGTAACAGAAAGGGTATATGCATCGAGACATGTGTGAATCTACCCATGAAAGTCACAATTTTTTTTTCGTTTTTCGACCTATGTTTCTTAGGGAAAGTTGTTCAGTTTCATGGGTAGATTCACCCATGTCTCGATGCATATACCCTTTCTGTTATACGTCGTATACACAAAGATGGTAGGCATCGGAGAAAAAAGGCCAAAACGAAACAGTGACCGGAACGTGCCCTCCGAAGCACGGAATCCGTTTTCTTCCAGACAATAAGGTGGATTCAGCCTGCATTGTCCTTACCAAAGTGGGTAATATCTCACAAAGTGATAAATAGACAAATATCAACTTTGTCCCCCCCCCCCCGGGAATCGAACCCAGGACCTCCGGATCGTAAGCCCATGGCTCAGACCATTAGACCACGGAGACAGTTACAAAGTAGTTAACAAACATAAAATAAGAAAAACGTATCTATAGCTATGCCTTAATGTAAATATAGGTAAAGATTATAATGTAAATATTATTAAATATAATATAAATAAATTAAAAATGATAATTAAAAGCACTTTGACAAAGCAAACCGAAAAAATTATATTAGTTTTTTCAAGTAATGATTAAGTGATTCTTTCAGACTAAAAACTCTTAAAATTCAAATCTATTTGATGGTACATTTTTGTTTTTTGACTTCCTTTATGGTTTAGCTTTACTCTATGATTTTAACTACTGATTAATTAATCAATTTTAACATTTTGACAAGACGATTTAACTTATTTTTCTAAATTCTTTGAAATATAGGTATTTTGTAAAAACATGGGAATTTTTGTCGATATCTTTTTAAAAGTGTCAGCATTACTTTTCATTGTGACTGTACTTGTGGTACTGATTATACTATCAACAATAAATAAAGACACAAGAAACAAGTGGAGCCCTAAATATTGCAAACTTTACTGGGAAAAAATTGAGATATGTTTGGAACACGCCGCGGAAACCAAGTAAAATCATACATAATTTATTCTTCAATATAAGCCCGGTACCTGCTACACACATGCCATGTGCGACACAAGCCGCCAGCCACGGATTAACCCTTGATCAAATTAAGCAATTGCCTAGGGCATCACGTCTGGGGGGGGGGCACCAAAAGAAGCACAAAAAAAAAACCGTCCTTAGGGCATCACGTCTCACTCTCACGTCACCAGGGGCGTAGCTACTGCCGTATACGACGGGGCCCTCGGGGCAAGGTGCCTTCCTCTCAATCAATCATCATCATGTCGTCCACACCGTAGGTATCCGGTGACGGTGACTCCTATAAATTACGCTGGTGGGCTCTAATATGGCTGGCGAAACCGAATTTAGTTTTAAAGATTCGGTTGCAAGATGCACAGTATAATTGGCCAGTTGAATCATATGTGTAAGAGTTGGAGGTTTTTGGCCTAGTCTTCCGTGCTTGGCGTTTCGCATCAAAGTCTAGACGCTCAGATTCAAAACGGTCGACACTTTTGTGAATGGTTCGACGCCATTCCGGTCTTTGACGGTCTTCCCCTCAATACCAAATTAATGTACCTACCTCTATCAACAACGTGAAAATTCGCGCTCGCTTCGCTCGCGATATGAGTTAATAATGATCTTGATAAATAACGTAAAGTCTCACGCTCTCTCCGCTCGAGATTTGAGGTAACCTACCTTGTACCTTGATCAGCACCTATGTGAAAACTTGCGCTCGCTACGCTCGCTATACGAGGGTTACCTATATTATCTCGTGAAATTTCACGTTTTCATCCAAATTTTATAGAGTTTCGTCACTGTACCCCACCGCCAGGTAAATGCTGGGTTTATCAATATCAGTCAACAAGTCTGTTAATACCTTAAAATTGACCTAAATATTTTGTCAGCCGTGGCGAAAACGCGTCTTACTAGGCGTTTTATCAACTCTATCATTAATTTTCTTGATTTAATGGAATAAATTCTAACGTTTTTTTTAATGTTATACAGTGGCAACTAGGCATACGGCCCACCTGATGGGAAGCAGCACCGTAGCCTATAGCACCTGGTGCGTTGCACACCGTGAGACCAAAGGTGGAATGTCTCTTGTGCCAGTAATTAATTTCACTGGCTCTCTTGCCCTTCAAACCGAAATACAGGAGTGCTAACACTCAATAAGCATTAATTTTCACAAGCAGAACTAAAGATTTCTGTAAAAGAACATCGGGTGATCACGATCACTTTTGCACCCTTTATAAGTCGTTATTAATTTGTAAGTAACGCCAATATGGCCTCAATGTAGTTTTAACAGTGTCTTAATTTTTTTGCTCAGATCACATTTTGATGCTCTGTGCAACGAAAATCTTGATGACGCGAAAAATGAAGAGAAATGTGGCGAGTTTGTTCCAAAGGACAAAAGAAAGATTGAAGCAGTTAGTAAATTATGCAAAGCACAACATTCAGGAGATACTATAGATATAAAGAAAGAACGAAGGAGTAAGTACCATAAGTATTGTGGCGGTCTTATTATTTAAATAGGCCCTGCTGGTGATTTATCATCATAAGCCTGGTTAAGCAACTGTTTTGTTTAGCCCTGTAAAGCAACTGTTTAGCCCTGTAAAGCAACTGTTTAGCCCTGTTAAGCAAATGTTTAGCCCGGTTATGCAACTGGTTTAGCCCGGTCAAACAAATGTTTAGCCCGGTTAAGCAACTGTTTAGCCATTTTAAGCAACTGTTTAGCCCGGTTATGCAACTGCCTTAGTCTGGTTAAGCAAATGTTTAGCCCGGTTAAGCAACTGTTTAGCCATTTTAAGCAACTGTTTAGCCCGGTTATGCAACTGCCTTAGTCTGGTTAAGCAAATGGTTAGCCCGGTTATGCAACTGGTTTAGCCCGGTCAAGCAAATGTTTAGCCCGGTTAAGCAACTGCCTTAGTCCGGTTATGCAACTGCTTTAGCCCAGTCAAGCAAATGTTACTAAAAAAAAATGTGATGTTATGTAAGAATGCGACTGATTTTAGGGCGTTTGTTTGTGCACCCATCCATACGTTTCATATGCATATTGTATTGGATACGGATAAGTGCACAGACACCGTATGACACGTACCTACTTATATGGATGGGTGCTCACGCTGTCATACTATTACTAGGTAGCCCAATCGGATTGGATACGGATAGGTAAGTGCGACATGAATATTCTTATTCTATTTTCATTATCAGAAAAAAAAATGCTACTTTAGAAATAAGGCTGCCTATGTTATACTATTATTATGTTATGTGTCTTATATTATATAATGTTAAATAGTGGCCCCAATTTTTAAACAATCGCACTTATAGAATCTGTCTAGTGTGTCGTTGCACACGGAAATGGCGCTAATTTAAAAAGAAAAACATTCAAACACTGAAAACCACAATAAAATTATTTTGATACTTTTATAAAAAAAAACTATTTTGATATTTCTATACAAATAAAATAAAATTATCAAAATAGTTTTATTGTAGTTTTTCTGTTTTTTTAGACACAGACTTCTAGCCAAGTAGAGTCTGTCTAATGAGTCGTTGCACACGAAAATGGCGCGAATTTTAAAACCCACCGCACTTAGGCGGTTAACACACTGCCGGCGGAATACGCCGCGTAGGGCGGATATTGTCTATGGTCCATTGTTCAGAACAACCGCCTATATCGTAATGTACTATTATTAGCAATACTGGCTGTTTTTGTGCCTTTGCCTTTAAAAAAAAGCGTTGCGCGATATATAGTAGGCAATCTGAGGATGCGCGCGCATCGCTAATTTGTGAACGAGTAAAAATATTCCGGGTGTTTTTTCTTTTCGCTGTATTGTTTTAATTTTTTAGCAATTTCCTCGCAAATATTTTATGAAACGTCGTACGACATACGTGCGGTTTGATAATTACAGCCTCTGCTTTCTTGTAGCCCTCGCTTACGGCTGTAACTATCAACGCACCACACTTGTAAGGTACTATTACAATAAAATAAAAACACAAGTGCACTTTGTACAAATCACAATTTTTGTTTTATTTGTTTTATTAAATAGAAAAACATAGAATTTGCCAGCTGCATCTCCTCCCGGGCATGCTGTAAAAATCAGCTAAGGGAATCGAGGGTTTTAGTGTATTGCAATTTAGGCGATGGGCTGACAACCCGTCACTATAGCAATACACATAACCATCATCTGTATTAGCCCTCGAAACTTGTCAGACGTGGCGGAACAACCTGTTTAGGTCGTTTTTGCTCTGCCTACCCCATTAGGGATACAGGCGTGATTTTATGTATGTATGTATTAAATATTTATTTACATCTCGTACAATACAACCTTACACAGATAGTGATAGAAACTGGAATCGGAGAACTAGGCATGGAAAATGAGACTTGATTTTTTTTATACAACGTGTAACAAAGGGTATATGCATCGAGAAATGTGTGAATCTACCCATGAAACTGAACAACTTTCCCTAAGGAACATAGGTCGAAAAACGAAAAATAACTTTTGACCTTCCATACAAAATGCATCAGCTGATAGCTCATTTAGTATGGGAAGTCAATTTTTTTTTTCTTATTTCGACCTATGTTCCTTAGGGAAAGTTGTTCAGTTTCATGGGTAGATTCACACATTTCTCGATGCATATACCCTTTCTGCTACACGTTGTATACGGGGTGTAAGGGACAGCTTAACGCAAACTGATTCACCAGGATTTTTTTTTTTTCAGGGAAACTTATCAGTTTGCGTCTAGCTGTCCCTTACACCCGGTAAAAAGTTTAAAAAAAATTACGGCCGAAAGGGTAAACAAGTCTGCCCAAGAAACATAAAAAAAATATCCATTCTCCCATACAAGAGACTCACAGCATTATTAGGGAAAGACATTTTTTTTTCGACCATTTTTTTTTTTCATGGGTAGGTTCATACATACCCTAGGTATCTGGTTAACAAAATTATTTTACGCCCAATGCTATCGATTCGTATAGAGCATGACTTAAATCTTAACCAAAATTGTTGCCGTCCCTTTGTTATCTCAGTATAGACACAAAATAGAGAGGGTACAGAAAGCCCGCTCCGGCCGTTCTCGAAAATAACTACCTAAACTGGCTAGACTACCTAGGGTTGCTACTGTACTAACTCCGAATTTTGAAATAGAGTAGGTTAGGTGCTTCATGTTTACACATGTATCTTATTATACCTACATGCCTAAATGGGTAGCAGAGCATTATTTTTTTTCAATGCGTAGCTAACATAACGTGATTATATAGTAACAATCGCGCGACAGCCGGACTGAACGCCTAGCCGAGACTGCCCGAGACGGCCTGTAAACGCAACGTCAATGTGTGCGTGAGCAAAATGGCGCTTAGTTCCGAGTGGACCATCTGTCCGGGCGCGCCGCGCGGCCGTATACTTAATTTGTGGTATAGACAACGACAGGTGACCATTTTAGTCAAGATTTTGTGCGCATACGAATCGACACCAATATTCGTAGATGTTAATTTAATCATACAAGTCTATTAAATCTATAAACCACATGTTCTTTGCCAAAAAATAAAACTTACATTAAAATATTTTGTTGGGTACCTACATTTAGTGCATTAAAATGATAAAATTAAACCAGATAAAAGTTTTTATAATTAATTAAACTCATTATCAACTTATATTACTATTACTTCTATGCTGGACTGGGAGCGATAGAAAAACATAGAATGTGCCAGCTGCATCTCCTCCCGGGCATGCTGTAAAAACCAGCTAAGGGATTCGAGGGTTTCAGTGTATTGCAGTTTAGATGATGGGCTGACAACCCGTCACTATAGCAATATACAATAATCATCTGTAATAAAAAATAACCCTTAAAACTTGTCAGACGTGGCGGAACGACCTTTGTTTAGGTCGTTTTTGCTCTGCCTACCCCATTAGGGATAAAGGCGTGATTTTATGTATGTTACGCACAATCCCCGAAATCGCCTATTGGCCGGAATAAAGGCACACTTCGCGGATTGGCTAATTCAAAACGCGCAATCCCCGAAATGTTCTTTCATTTCGGCCATTGAGCGTTTTACAACAACCATTTCGCGGACTGGTAAACACGGAACAGCCAATTCGCCTTGTTCAAAAAAAAAAAAATATATATTTTTTCTGAATCTTTACGTAATTTTACAAAACTAATTTCATGGTTTTCGGTATTAAATCAGCCATTTTTTTTATATTAAAATTTAATATAATTTTTAATTTAAAATAGCAGTGAAATAACAACGGTAGGGTACATTAATTTCACTGCTATTTTAAAAGACATAGTACAAATAGTTTTTATTCTACACAAGAAACCGAATCTTACGTTACGTTGTGACGTCACTCGGGTACGGTTAACTAAATTTTAATATTAAAATAATGGCTGATTTAAAATCGAAAACCATGAAATTAGTTTTTTTAAATTACGTAAAGATTCAGAAAAAAATATAAAATAATATTTTATTTTTTGAACAAGGCGAATTATAATAATAATAAATCAATTGTCGAATTCATTGACATATCAGGTGTAAAGGACATTAAAATAAAACACCAGGCATAAGGGACAACTTAATGCAAACTGATAGGGGTTGCTCAATCAATGAAACTGAACAACTATCACCAGGAAATTCTTCCAGAAAATGAAAAAAAAATTCTTTTTCATACAAATTGTCAAATCGAGACGATATTGATGATATTTTGTGTGGTAAAGTCATGTTTTTTTATTTTTCCTGGAAGTATTTCCTGGTGAAACTGGTACTGAACAACTACCACCAGGAATTATTTTCAGGAAAGGAAAAATCAAATTTGCTTTTTCATACAAAATGACCACATCAGTCAAGCAATTTGTATGGAAAAGCTAAATTTTTATTTCGTTTCCTGAAAAAAAAATCCTGGTGGTAATTGTTCAGTTTCGTTGACTGAGCAACCCCTATCAGTTTGCGTTACGCTGTCTCTTACACCTCGTATAATAGACGACGAAATGATGTCGTGATGCGCATTAGCTTCACCAGCGAGTCTAAAAACACACTTAATTTTTTTATTGATACATTAAATCACGCCATTGGATAAGTTTATTTTTGTTAATATATTTACATTTCCAACGTTAATTTAGTTCTAATTTTAATGTTTTTTCGTCTAGATTCTAAACATTTGCTAAACGCAGGAATAACGGAGTAGGTTTAGGTGCAAAATGTCCAATTCGCGAAATGTCCAATATAAGAACCCCCAAGTTACAAAATGTTTTGCGATATTATTAGTCATATGCATATCACATACAACGTGTAACATAAAGGGTGTAAATGTCAGCGTTAAATTGTAACAACTGTTAGTTTACAAACTTACTAGTCAGTTTATAAACTATCGGTAGGTTAGGTTAGGTTAGATTATAAATTTCCTAAGATAAATTATAATATAACGTCTTTGACTAAATCCCTGCGACATATGCATTGTGAAAGGCGTGAATCTACCCATGAAACTGAACAACTTTCCCTACGGAACATAGGTCGAAATACGAAAAAAAAATTGACTTCCCATACTAAATGTGCTACCAGCTAATGCATTTTGTATGGAAGGTAATTTTTTCTCGTTTTTCGACCTATGTTCCTTAGGGAAAGTTGTTCAGTTTCATGGGTAGATTCACACCTTTCTCGATGCATATATCCTTTCTGTTACACGTTGTATAACACTCACAGGAAAATGCTGACAAATACACAACTATAAATTAATATTATATAACTGGAGATTTAATCATTTTGCGACATGGACATTTTGCAACTTTGTCATTTTGGAATTTGGACATTCTGCTCACCTAAACGAGTAAACATGAATAAACAGATTTCAACCAGTACACACCCGTTGACGACATATACTTATATAATATCAACTGTACAGTGAAAAATAAAAAAAAAAACGCTAGAACTAGAACATACATTACATAGGTACAACGTGTAACAGAAAGGGTATATGCATCGTGAAATGTGTGAATCTACCCATGAAACTGAACAACTTTCCCTAAGGAACATGTCGAAAAAAAACCTTCCATACAAAATGCATTAGCTGGTAGCACATTTAGTATGGGAAGTCAATTTTTTTTCGTATTGCGGCCTATGTTCCTTAGGAAAAGTTGTTCAGTTTCATGGGTAGATTCACACATTTCACGATGCATATACCCTTTATGTTACACGTTGTATTATACCACAAATGTTACACAAATAGAATAAAAACTAAAGTTTCTTCATCAAAAGGGCACTTAACTATTTTACATTAGCTGTCGATCAATATTTGCTCTTGGAATTACACAAATTAATATTGGCCACGATTCGGCGTAAACAAGATTTAACTAAAATAAAACCATTAGTAGTATCTTTTTATTTTAGTTAAATCTTGTTTACGCCGAATCGTGGCCAATGCCTTTCTGAAACTGTGGCCAAGCCATTTTTTTTGTTGTTATACCAGTGCATACAATATTTCAGAAAGACCTATATTACTCAAGTATCAATATTTAAAAATAACGCGTTCTTCAAACTTAACTTTTATATATAACACAGACGATTATAGTAAATACAAGCATTATTAACAAAATCAAGTAAGAGAGGTGTTTATATCGAAATTACAGGGTAATTTCGCCTCAGCTCAGCTCATAATGTCCATTTTGTAAAAATGACATTTTGCGAATATGACTTTTGCGAAGACGACATTTTGCGAGAGGACATTTTGCGAAATAACATCTTGCTTTTAGGACAATATAAGCTGAGACGATAACTAGGATGTATCTTCATCCTTCATTTGATATGCTAGTGATTATATAAAAATAATAATAATTAAAAGCCAATATTATGTTTCATTACTTATAAAATTAAATTATAATACTATAGGTACTACAACTTTTAATTTTAACACTACTTTTTGATATTAATACATAACTAGTAAAATAAAAAAAAAGTATTGACGAATTGATCAATGATCAAAAAGCGAACAAAAATAACAAGCAAGTTGACATTTTTGGTAAATAGACATTTTGAGACTATAACAGTATATGTTTGGTCTTATTAATATAGGTGAATGTCTCTTTTTGCAAAATGTTAATTTCGCAAAATGTCTCTTGGTCGCATAATGTCCGTTTTTCGCAAAATGTCCCTTTTTGGTAGAATAGCGAATGGGACATTATGAGAAAAGGACAAATACAAAGAGCGCAATTTTGATCAAATGTCAAAGTATACAGTACCCCCCTCCGTGCAGATACAGCGCTGGGTTGGTTACGTCATCATGTCGTTGACGGCAGCCGCGTTGTTGACGGCTGTACCCTTCAGCAGGTCGTTTATATCCCGTCTGAGCATCGACAGGTTTTGTGTGAATCTGTGGACCAATTTACGATACAGGTTACTTAGGACTTTAGGAGCATAGAATTTGCCAGCTGCTTCACCTCCCGGACATGCTGAAATAACCAGCAAAGGGATTTAAAGGTTTCAGCCTGTAATTTAGGTAATAACCTGGCTATGCTAAGGATTCGTGAAGAGAATGACTTAACTAATGTTCTAGACACATACCAACTGCCATCAGGATGGCCACACGTAAAAACGTTACGACGTTGTGATGTCCAACGTTACCTCAACGTTGTCAGATCAAACGTCGTGACGTGGATGTCCACGCCACACAATGAAAATTCTCACGTCAAGACGTCATGACGGGGTACGTTGCGCGACGACGTAACGTTGGACGTCACGACGTCGTAACGTTTTTGAGTGCCTGTCCTCAGGCCAACTACACGTTAACGGGCAGGCGTGCAGTTTCATTGCAGTCCGTTTGTCCAGTCTAGAAGTGTATATTATGTATGTGTGTGTGCGGTGAGTTTCCATGAACTGAACTTCCATGCTGGACTGGGAGTGATAGAAAAACATAGAATGTGCCAGCTGCATCTCCTCCCGTGCATGCTGTAAAAATCAGTTAAGGGAATCGAGGGTTTCAGTGTATTGCAATTTAGGCGATGGGCTGACAACCCGTCACTATAGCAATATACATAACCATCATCTGTATTAGCCCTCGAAACTTGTCAGACGTGGCGGAACAACCTGTTCGTTAGGTAGTTTTTGCTCTGTATATGTATATGGTGAGTGTATGTACATACATACATAAAATCACGCCTTTATCTAATGAGGTAGGCAGAACAAAAACTACCTAAACAAACAGGTTCAAGTAAGAGAGATGGTGTTCACCTGTCCCTGTTCTTGGTGAGCAGGTTTGGCTCGATGCCCGCCATCAGTCCGCTGAACCACTGCGCCAGCGCCGCCTAAACAAAAAAAAAAACAATAGAGCAAATTTTTCGTGATATTTCGCGCTCCCTTTGCTTGTTTGTCTTGAAGTGTCGCGCTCGCTTCGCTTGCATAATGTATTGATTAAATTAAAGTATCGTTACTTATTTCGACAACTCTCATTTAAGTATCACCCCTGTATATCGTTTCGTTTGTCACCTTGTATATTGTTTTTCACCCTGTATATTGGTTGTCACCCTGTATATAGTTTGTCACCCTGTATATTGCTTGTCACCCTGTATATCGTTTGTCACCCTGTATATTGCTTGTCACCCTGTATATCTTTTGTCACCCTGTATATTGCTTGTCACCCTGTATATCGTTTGTCACCCTGTATAACGTTTGTCACCCTGTATATAGTTTCGTTTGTCACCCTGTATATCGTTGTCACCCTGTATATTGGTTGTCACCCTGTATATCGTTTGTCACCTTGTATATCGTTGTCACCCTGTATATTGTTTGTCACCCTGTATATTGGTTGTCACCCTGTATATCGTTTGTCACTCTGTATATCGTTTGTCACCCTGTATATTGGTTGTCACCCTGTATAACGTTTGTCACCCTGTATATTAGTTGTCACCCTGTTTATCGTTTGTCACCCTGTATATGTGGGATTGGGTCTTTTTGGTGTTTGGATGATTTCCGAACGATGGTTTTTAGACACACGTAGATGTGTGAAAGAGATGATGATAGAGTTCGTTGTACGAGTGTGAGAGTGAGCGAATCAGCATGGCTGGATTAGTTTGAATGGAGCAGGCAATGGCGACGGATGTGTGTTAATTTTAAGAAGATGCCAATAAGATTACTGTTGAAGATTCAAGAATTGTTTCTGTTGCTGGTGCCTGTCCCCCATCCTATATATGTATATAGTTTGTCACCCTGTATATTCAGTGGCGTGCACAGGTTTTTTCAACAGGGTAGGCAGTATGAACAAAATGCTTATTAATAACGCATTTTAGTTCCTAAGTCGCAAGGTTGGTTACGTTACGTTACGTTACGTTTATCTTTGTAGTTATAAATTATGACCACAGAAACAAAAATATGCGAAATACACACCTGCCTTTAGTGGACACAATTTCAACCTTTTCGGTGAAAGAAAACTTGTTAAAATTCGCGCCTTTAACTTTTTGGTAAACACACAACATAAACACAGCGCTCACAGTTGTAGCTGCTAGTAATACACATTTTACACTGCAATTCGAAGCACAATAACTATTTAAACTTGTTCGGCACAAATAATTCAAACCAAAAGGATGTTTAACACGGCAGAAACTTTAAATTACTTTCCGCGACGCGATCGCTTCACACATCAAGAAAAAACAATGGAGTGGAGTCTATACTCAAAAGCGAATTAACAAAAATTGCAAATAAAATACTATCAATAGATAATGCATCTAATAACAGTAGAGAAAGTACCCAAAACTTAAGTTACATATTTCAGTCGGATTATAAGCCATCGCCCCCCGCCGAATCCCCGCGCACCGCTTATTTTTTAATTTGCAATTTGGGCGCAAGGTTTTTTGCCGGCAAGCGGTCGAAAGTTGCCAGAGTGTGCAGATTATGCTAATTTATATTTTTTTAAATACCGATGTAACATTTTTCTTTCAACTCATTTAAAAATATCTTGACAGTAAATATGATAATATTTGATTTTGTGGACAATTTATATTCAAGTAGGTACATAAAAGCGATTAAGAAAACATTTTATTCTCCATAATACTGGAAAAATCGTTATATTCTTAAATATTAAAAATGTATTATTTCATTATTTTTTAGAAATATTAGCAAGTATCGGAAACATCAAACATGTTTTCATTGTAATCATTGTATTCAAATTTTCTCGCGAGCGAAGCGAGCGCGAGATCGTTATACAAATGATTAGCTATTCATTCAAGTTTATTGTTGGTGGTCAGGTTCTGAACGTGATAATGTTCGAGGAGTGCTGCAACCAGTGGTCGATGTCGCGACCGCTGCTGGGGCTGATACTACTCAACGAGGAACAGTTCGCCAGGATCCGACAAGAGATGATCGCGCAGCAACCGGCCGACAAACAGGTCCGTGACAAACAATATACACAGGGGCGTGCAGTCCATACAGGCAAAAAGGCACTGCCTACCCTACAATTTTCACTGACTCACGTTACTTCCACTACTTAGAAATAAAACTTAAATTTTTTCCACATTCGTAAGACGGAACGTAACGTTACCTTACCTGAGCTTATCATCTAAGCGCGCCAATTCAAATTTCGCGCCGCCGCTGCTATCATGTCTCTTTAAATGGAGAAGCCATCGTTTTGCCAAGGGTGCCAACATAACAAAACGACATACCGTAGGTGTGAGACTCTACACACACATAGGTAGCAAATTATTCACTTGTGTGCGTGTATTTGTAGTTGTGTGTGCGGCCCAAAAACAGTCGGACCAGTGGTCAGATTTTATGACCAGATCCTAAATAATTGGTATAAAATAGATAATAATTTTCATTAATTAATTTGAATGAATAAAATAAATACAATGATTACAATGAAAACATGTTTGATGTTTCCGATACTTGCTAATATTTCTAAAAAATAATGAAATAATACATTTTTAATATTTAAGAATATAACGATTTTTCCAGTATTATGGAGAATAAAATGTTTTCTTAATCGCTTTTATGTACCTACTTGAATATAAATTGTCCACAAAATCAAATATTATCATATTTACTGTCAAGATATTTTTAAATGAGTTGAAAGAAAAAATGTTACATCGGTATTTAAAAAAATATAAATTAGCATAATTCTGCACACTCTGGCAACTTTCGACCGCTTGCCGGCAAAAAACCTTGCGCCCAAATTGCAAATTAAAAAAATAAAGCGGTGCGCGGGGATTCGGCGGGGGGCGATG
>JARACY010006426.1:0-17178 GCA_029255725.1 Scrobipalpa atriplicella
AGCAGGTGATAAATTTAGGTAATACAGATTACAGATGTAAGATAAGCCAATACTTTTTATGACCCTACATAGCCATCCTGCTGACGCTGACTTTAATTTATCATAGCCAAGTATCCTCAGAATAAAGACTGCATAATGGTGCTACCTAAAAAATTACTAATAGGTAAATAGGTAGGTAACATTACGTTATTGAGCCAAAATAAAATTGATAAGTTCAAAAAGGTAAATAAACTGCCGGTCCGCCCGCCGCCGAGCCGTGTCGCTCGCGCCGTCCGCCGCCACCGCACCCCTCTTCACACCCGCGACCGTCCGTATTGTTCAGGTTTTAAAAACGTTTGTAAAAGGCCGAAATTCCTTTGGATTATTGGATAATCTATTAGAATATATTGATTCTTAACTAATAAAAGTATTAAATTAAGCTGAGTAATTTTTCACATTACGTTATTGAGCAAAAATAAAATTGATAAGTTCAAAAAGGAAAATCTATTGGATTATCAAACAAAGCTATTTATTTTAGTAAATAAAACTATATTAAAGAATAATAATGAGCGGAGCAATTTTTCAGTACGACTTATAGAGCAAAATGTTAAAAGTTATATTTAGACTATCTTTCAAATAGAAAATATTTTGGATTCCTTTACATACCTATTTCTACTAATACAAACATGCATATAAAGAAATTATTTTAGCCTGAGGATTTATTCACAGAGAGTTATAAGCGTTTTTCACGTTTAGGTAAAAATACCTAATGTAGGGTCATAAAAAGTATTGGCTTATCTTACATCTGTAATCTGTATTACCTAAATTTATCACCTGCTAAGTTTCAAAGGCTGAGGAATTTGTCGGATGTAAAAGGCTTCGTTGATCGGGCTACAATGCTATCCTCTTTCACCTTGAAAAGGCCCAGGTTATAACGCGTAAAAATCAATATTTCGACACGCCCAAGGAACAACAACGTATCTCAATTCTGTCAATTTTACAGGAGAGCAATTTTAAGGTTTAAAAAAATTCTCCTGCTTTTGTTTTTTAATTAATTTAAGTGATTGTTCGTTTTAAAGAATACATGTAACGGGTTTTGTATGATGTTATATTTGTTTTTATCATAATAATTTGATTTCATTGAGTTTTATGACTTACAATTAAGTGCTAGGATGCTTATTACCTGCAAGAACAACGTAAATTGAGATACTGAGCATCAAAATTGAAGAGATAATTTAAATTTACGGTGAACACCAGTGTATGTCTGAGTTACGTTTAAGTTATCTTATGCTATTAGCACCTTTTGACCTTAAAGTAATCTAAGTGTAGGCTTGTTTGAAATTTACTTACTATAATGCAATGCAATAAAACACTTTTTCACAAAATCTTTAATTTTTATTTATACCAAAGTATGATAATAAATGGATACCTAGTTGGCAAGTATTAGAATAGTAGTGATACAACAAAAAATAACCTCATTTCCATACCAAAGAAAAGTGTTTAATACCTTAGTAGTCTAATTATTAGAATACTAGTGTAACAACAAAAGTGAACTATTCCTTATTCATACCAAAGCAAAAGTAATTAATACCTAGTTGGCTAATATTAGACTACTAGTACTCCATCAAAAATAAACTTGTTTTTAAACCAAAGATAAAGTACGGTCATTTTCAGACACTAAATACAACAAAAATAAACCTTTTTTCATTCATACAAAGAAAAGTAGAAGCACGTAGAAGGATAGGAAGGATTTCTTCCATGCTGGACTGGGAGCGATAGAAAAACATAGAATGTGCCAGCTGCATCTCCATGCTGTAAAAACCAGCTAAGGGATCCGAGGGTTTTAATATATTGTAATCTAGGCGATGGGCTGACAACCTGTCACTACAGCAATATACAAATCTATATCTTATACAACCATCAAAACTTGTCAGACGAGGCGTACTGAACTTTGTTTGGGTCGTTAACGCTCTGCCTACCCCATTAGGGATAAAGGCGTGATTTATGTATGTGTATGTATGTACTTAGAAGGCAAATAATTGTCTCGATTCTGCGCATGCATTCCTTAGCTGAAGCAGCAAATGATACCTGTATATGTCCTGTCTCTTTTCTTTTCCGTATTTATGAAATTGCCGGGAGTATCCTAAAATAAGCTAAGAATTGCGTACGCAAATTCGAGGCCATTACAATACAATAAACGCAGCTGCCGCTTAGGATCACTGGGAAAACAGCAGCATCGTAAGTATTGAATTGATGCAGCTGCCACTTAAAATCACAGGAAAAACAAAAACATTGTAAGTATTGGATAGACGCAGCTGCCACTTAAGATCACCGGGAAGACAGCAGCATCGTAAGTATTGAATAGACGTAGCTACCACTTAGGATCACAGAAAAAAACAGCAGAATCATACCTAAGTATTGGATAGATGCAGCTGCCAATTAGGATCACCGGGAAAACAGCAGCATCGTCAGTATTGGATATTCGCAGCTACCACTTAGGATCACAGGAAAGACAGCAGCATCGTAAGTATTGGATAGACGCAGCTACTACTTAGTATCATAGAAAAGACAGCAGCATCGTAAGTATTGGATAGACGCAGCTGCCAATTAGGATCACCGGGAAGACAGCAGCATCGTTAGTATTGGATAGTCGCAGCTACCACTTAGGATCATAGAAAAGACAGCAGCATTGTAAGTATTGGATAGATGCAGCTGTCACTTAGGATCACCGGGAAGACAGCAGCATCGTAAGTCATGGATAGAAGAAGCAGCCACTTAGAATCATAGGAAAAACAGCAGCATCGTAAGTAATGGATAGACGAAGCAGCCACTTTTTTTGTATGTTTCGCTGTTTATTCCTTTGACATGGGGGTCAGAGTCGTTTTTAGCAAACATGGACTTCGACGAAGCAGCCACATAGAATCACAGGAAAGACAGCAGCATCGTAAGTGTAGCGTACATCGAATGCGCCACATCAAGAAACAGTAGTCCTGAAACGCGGTATCGAAGTTTGCACGGCGATCTGCTTGTATACAACTTCCAAACTACTCCAGTTGAACTTCGGTCCCTTGGTCACAACACCCGACCAGGAGGGTAGCTACTCTTTACTCATCTATCATCACTAAGCCAATTTGCTTTAGCAATTAACTCCTAAATAAGTATTGGACAGACACAAACACAACAGTTTTTGAAGATCACAAGGAATACAGCGGCATCGTAAGTATTGGATTGGATAGATGCAGCTGCCACTGCCACTTAGAATCACAGGATCTTTCCTGCAGCAGCATCGTATTTGATAGACACAGCAGCCTTTTAAGATTACAGGAAAGACAACGACATCGTAAGTATTGGATAGTCGCAGCTACCACATAGGATCGCAGGGAAGACAACAGCATCGTATTGGCTAGACACAACAGCCTTTTAAGATCACCAGGAAGACAGTAGCATTGTAAGACACAGCAGCCTTTTAAGATCACAAGGAAGATAGCAGCATCGTAAGTATCGGATAGACGCAGCTGACATTTAAGGAGAAGACAGCGGCATTGTAAGTATTGAATAGACCTCCGTCACTCACTCTCCTCCTCCCACACTTCCCTATCGCGCCTCCCATTTTTCACTTTCCTCTCATCCCTCACTTTCGTCTTGTCCCTCACTTCCCTCACTTTCCTCTCGTCCCTCACTTCCCGCTCATCCCTCACTCCCTTTTCATCCGTCACTTTCCTTCATCCCTCACCTCCCGCATATTCCTCACTTCCCTATCGTCCCTTTCTTCCCTCATGTCCTTCGCTCATCTCACGTTGATGAAAAACTATTTCAAACCACGCACTTTATGAAGAGACATACTTGTTTCTTATATTTAATTAATCATTTTAATAGTTTGCAATTATTTCTTATTCCAAAGATAAAGGACGCAAACATAATTTCAAAAGTGTAACATATTAACCCGCTCTGATAGCCTAATAATAATTTTGGTGGCGCGATTAAAATTTTGGTGGCGCGATTTTTCCACCAAAATGGCGTTTTCGCCACCCAAAATTATTTTTTTCACTTTAAATGATTGTAACGCGCTATTTATTCAAATATGGGAAATTAAGATATACTTTCAAAAACAATACTACAAGGCGATTTGAACGATAGCAACAACAACTTGGAAAAATCACATCACACACGGTCAATAAATGAGTAAGAAATATTTCAAAATATTTTTCGCCCATGCCACCAAAAGACATATTTATGTTTTTTGCTGAAAGATGAAGCCCAACTGCAGCTGATTATCACTTGCAGCTGGTTGAGCACATTGAACTGGAGCAGGAAATGTGGACATCGTGTTTGTGGAACTAGCTATTGTTGATTTAAGAGCGTTCAAAAATTGACCACCAAAATTAGTTCGTTCTCCCGGACACTTCTTTAAGTTACTATAACTTCTAAACTTCTTAGACAGTATGCGTTAATTTTCCATTTTTATATTAAATTAGTTCAATTAGATCACAGTTTTCTAAATTACTAAACTAAACTGTCTCTTAAACAAAAGTTCTCAAAGGGTTTCTGCCGCAAATCGGGCAGCGGACACTCCACCAAAATTAGAAAATAGCCCTTTATGATTTAATTCAATCATTTTACACTTATTTAATAGGATTGAAATTTATGTCTCCATGTAGTAAAATACCCATATTTTATGTAAAAAAAAAAAAATTCAGATCGTTTTTACAGATTTAAAATAGTATTTTCACGTCGGATTTTCACTAAAAATGCGGGTGGGAAAATGACCCAAATACAACATCAAATTTATTCCGATTAAACTGAATTTACCGTTCACCAAAAACTAAAATGTTTCCAAGAAATCAGAATGAAAAAGTACTGGTTTTAAATTTTTTAATAAATATACGATGTTTCAATTTTCAAATGCGCTATTTCCGATTTGTAACGAAACGACTAAAACATATTAATTCAACTTAAAATGATAATGACTTATCTTGATTCATATAAAATACGGAGAAAATCAACGTAACTCAATTTGCAATATTTTTGCATGTACATTAATCTAAAAAAAATACGATCAAAACAATGTAAGTAAAGATAAGTTGCAACGTTTTTAAAAGGGAGCCTTTTTGATCCGTAAAACAAAATTGTAGTTCAATATAGCACGTTTTATCCGTCGAACATGTGTTTTTTTCAGAAATCGACCGCAGGTTACTTTGTTGTGATTCTCGCTAACTTCGGTTCTATTGCACTTAGAGATACGTTTGTTGGACACAAATGTAGAGAAAAATATGATAAAGAAGGATATGAACTTAACTCATTTTTGTCGTAACTCAAGTTACGTTGTTGTTCCTTGGGCGTGTCGATTTATTATTCTCAGTAAGATTTTTTCTTGTCTTATTTGTTTGTGAAGATGTCATAGTTTCTACAGAATCTTATTATAGTTGTAAATAACTAGGAAGTTGGTATTATTCACTGCTTACATAGCAGGTCTTTCCTTATTAGCTTATTGTATTTCATAGTAAATGTATTGCTTTAGAAGTACGTGATGGAAAATTATAAATAGTTTGTTTATTTATTTTATTATAGGTTCATGCGACAGAGATTTTTTGTAATGTGGTCGTCCTCGCTTTATGGTCATAATTTTTAGTATAATTTAATTTTTCTTTTACATAAATATCGTCTTCCTACAACAGAAACCACTCGAACAAAGGTTGACAAACCTCATAGCTTGGTAGTGTGTCTGCCTTCTGCGCAGGAGGTTCCGGGTTCGATTTCCGGTCTAACAAATATTTGGATGATGATATTGAGTATGTGCTCTTTGGGTTTATAGCAATGAATGTGGCTAAGATAGGTATTTTGTGAAGTCGTAGATCAGAAGTTGTTCAGCTTTGTCTTTTCGTTATTTCTAAGTTACCAAGACACCTCGTATATATTTTATTTAATAAAAATAATACTTACTTAGTTATTCTCAAACCAGCTAACAATTTCCGATAAACGTGTGTTTTTCTTAACCTCAACACTGATGTTAATTATACGTTGCCGACAAAAAAACCAGCACGTGAACGATAAGTATTGTGTGAGGATTTATAAATAGCTATATTGACATGCCATATATAGATACATACAATATGAAGGTGGTAGGGTTTTGTGCAAAGCCCGTCTGGGGGAGTACCACCCTATTGCTGATTTCTGCCGCCAAGCAGAAGTGTTAGGGCTAGAGAGCCAGAGAAATTACAGGCACAAGAGACATTCCACCTTAACAAGACAAACATACTCTGCGAATTAAGCATTTTTGTATTGGAAAATCAATTTTCTGCTCACAAAAAATATGTTTTCAAACTCTACATTTGTAATCGTCTCGTTTGATTTAAAACATTGTATTTTTATAAGGCATTGTATTTTTATGTATTTTTATCTTACGTAGAATCTTAGGCTCGTATTTATAAAGCGATCTCAAGATTGAGCGCACATTTCTGATAAGGAATCAAGTTCGCTGTCACTCTTGAGAGCGGAATATAAATACGGGCCTTAAAGATCTTAAAATACCCCGTAAAAATAGAAATAGGATTACTTCTTATTAAATTTTTGTTTTCTTGAGTGCGTATTAGTTAAATCGTATTTTATTTACCAAAGTATTTTACATCATGGTGATTTATAAGGACATTGGCGTCTCACCTACCCCCTAAGGAATAAGGCGTGATTTATTGCTACAGTGGTCTATATTATAAAAATGTGATATACCGGGTGTAAGGGACAGCGTCCCGCAAACTGATAGGGATTGCTCAGTCAACGATACTGAACACATATCACCTGGTTTTTTTTTCAGGAAATGAAAAAAAATTTGCTTTTTCATACAAATTGTCTGATCAATGTGGTCATTTTGTATGAAAATGCATTTTTTTTTTTCATTTCCTGAAAAAAAATCCTGGTGGTAGTTGTTAAGTTTCGTTGACTAAGCAACCCCTATTGTCCCTTACACCCTATATTGTCTCACGCACTAGTCTGAATGTCAACTACAAATAAGTTACAATATTTAACTGTAAGTCAAGCTGAAAATGTCCGAAACCAATCCCATTATCTTTGGACAAACAAGCGCATGACAATTTGTATTAGATACGGTATTCAGAGAATGCTATTGTATTGAACAGGCGTGTCACTTTGTTTCAATTATTTTAATTAAATTTGTTAAGAATTTGTTAACTAATTAATTATTTGTGGTTTAATTTGATTTGCACGTATGGTGCCTAAAAGCATGCCGTTTGTAACCAAGAGCGTTATAAAAGCTAAAGGGGTACAGCGTTCCTAGTAAATGTCTTATCTCGTAATGGGCTCGTCTGGTATTCTGGTGAACGAATAGAGTATGTCAACTACGCCCATCAGGGTAGTTCCATGTCCAGCTAATTTACAGCCTGTTTGCCGAGGCGCAAAATAATCCCATGAAACCTGGTATCAGAGTTTACAAACCATCTAAAAGGTTTGTTTTATGCTAACGACCATTAACAGAGACAGCAACCGTGCTTTTTAACGCACGGAATGGTATGCTCAAATTAGCAATTCCTGTTAAATCAGACACTCTACATTCGCTCTACAACCAGCGAAAAAATCTTTCGTGTAGATTCGTACTATTTTGACATTCTTTTTTTTTTACTTTTTATCTTTCGTGCCTTCTATAATCGACTGTGAAATGTTTTAGTCACCGTTCATAATCCATTACAATTTCACGCTACATAACAGCAATTCGTTAAACTTTCGCTATCTCTGTACGATCAAGTATGAAATAACTACACAGAGTTACATACAAAATTACTTTTTTCACGTGCTTCCATTCTGGGTTGCGGAGGTCAGATGGTAGTCGCTCTGTGTAAAAACCAGTATCCTCGTTTAAACCCCTAGATTAGGTAGCCGACCCTGTGAAATACGGGAAAAAGGCTAGGGAGATGATAATGGTTCCTTTGGACCAGAATTCCTCCAGTAGTAAAATTACACTGCACTACTGGTCGGACCTGACCTAAACAACACAATCATATAAATATGAAAGAAAGAAAATAATAAATTCGACTCAGGCCACGAACCTCGGGCAACATGGCTAGATGTCGCCTACGTCGCTATGACGTGTACATAAAGAAAGACTATACTAATTTCGTCATTCCCGTCACAGTCTCGGTAGCATAGTTGGTAATGCAATGGACCGGCAATCCAAAGGCGCAGGTTCGAATCCTGCCCGAGGTTCGTGGCCCGAGTCGAATTTATTATTTTCTTTCTTTCATATTTATATGAAATAAAAATAGCATTGTGAGTGCTAAAGTATCCTCAAAAAAACACAATCCTATTTAGTAAGTGTCATAACCATAACTAATAGACCTGAAAAATTGCTTGTTGAAATGTGGCGAGTATGGCAATACCCCCATTATGGGCAGTTGCATATCCATCGGATTCCCTTAGCTATAGTACTACATATCCCTTGTATACCTACTAAACCTCTTCTTTCTTTCAACAGTGGCGGTCAACAGCGCCGAGTCTCATTCGCCGTCGCCCTAATGCACGACCCTGAGCTGCTAATCCTGGACGAGCCTACAGTGGGAGTGGACCCTCTACTGCGGCAGTCCATCTGGACGCACCTGGTCCGCATCACCTCTTCAGGAGACAAGACTGTCATCATCACCACGCATTACATCGAGGAGGCGCGTCAGGCCCATTGTGTGAGTATTAAACTGATATCGCGGGCAGAGCGAGCGCGATACTTCACGTATTGATCGAACAACAAGTCGTTTTATATCAAGTACGTAGGAAGCGAAGAATTTCGCTTTAATGACCGAGGAATATTTATTCATAACGCGAGCGTAGCGAGCAGCGCGAGATTTCTCTTCATTGAACAAGGGATATTTTGATTCATATCGCGAGCGCAACGAGCGCGAGATTTCGCGTTATTGATCGAGGCATACTAACTCATATCTTCTCCATCATCAGATCGGTCTGATGCGCAGCGGTCGTCTCCTGGCTGAAGAATCTCCACAGGCACTGCTCACGATGTACAGCTGCGTCTCTCTGGAAGACGTGTTCCTCAAGCTGTCCAGGAAACAAGGTTAGTATTCTCAGAGTTAACTTACAGGATACATCCCGGAGTGAAGATGGGAAATAATCGAGTGTTGTGCCTGGTGACGGGGACCACTGGCTCATAAAGTGTAGCTTGTTTCTTCAAACACTATCTCTTTAGACTTCGATCACTTCCGCACGAACATCCGGGAAGTAAAATGCGTAATATCAACATTATAGGAACCGAGACGATTCTTATTAAACGAGATATCGATGACGCACTATCCGTCAGTAATACGTCACTAATGTTCAACTGTACCTAACCTGCTAGTGGAATAATTCTGAGATGAACCTTTCTGCTGAATCATGAAACATTGTTATTTCTAAGGATCTATGTTAAATAAAATAGTGGTAAATAATGGTCTTAAAGGATAATTGAGACGGGAAAATATAGTTTATTCAGCTACTTATATCTAGAATATTATGAGATTAATTAATAATTATATTAAATGACTAATTTATTGTAGTTAATAGAATTAATTATTTCCTCGGTATGCAGGATAGACTGTACACCTACTTATTTGATTCTTTTAAATGATTCTTTTTATAGTTCCTACAGGATTATTTAGGTATATTGATTTATCAACTTCCAAACTGAATTTTCAATTTGAATTGAAGATCTTATATGGTAGTTCAAGGGTAGTAAACTAAGTGATCCAAATTATAATTAAAAAGAAAAAACATTTTGTTCGAAGGGAAATAAATAAATAATCACGCCTAATCAAAGCATCTTGGTAAACCCCAATTTAAAAACTAAGTCTTCCGTACATCTATGACGTAAATAACACCTGTGCTACCATGCCTGCAACGTCAAGTGGAAATGTACCAATGAGAACCTGTTCTTGAATCACCATCTTTCTTTCGCCTGGGGATTCCCAATACGACGGCTCGAAGGTCCAAAACCAGTTAGTCTAAAAATAGCCTCGTTGATTTCGACATGTGCACTATGAAGTGGTTAAAATATATTGAAACGTTTTTTGGCAATAATCACGTGTTTAAACTTACTTCCATGCTGGACTGGGAGCGATATAAAAACATAGAATGTGCCAGCTGCATCTCCTCCCAGACATGCTGTAAAATCAGCTAAGGGAATAGAGGGTTTCAGTATATTGTAACTTAGGTTATGGGCTGACAACCTGTCACTACAGCAAAAGCAATATCAAATCTATCCAACAGCAACCCCCAAAACTTGTAAGAAGAGGCGGAACGACCTTAGTTTAGGTCGTTTTCGCTCTGCCTACCCCATTAGGGATAAAAGCGTGATAGTATGTATGTTAAACTTACGGTGAAATACGTAGTGATCTCAGCTTTGGCTTATTACTTTGTAAGATTGTTCTCGGTTTAGTTAGGATAATATAGAATCCCTTGTGCCATTTTCGTTACTGAATTACCTGATTGTCACAAAAATGTTTAGATGATTCCGAGAAAGGTAGAGTTAAAAATAGAGTAAGATAGCTCAAGCTCATTTCTGAAAGGCAGTAAATATACCTACATAACACAGCAAGCTGCTAGGTGCCAAAGCAAAGAAAATATAATTTTTTTTTTCTCACAAAATCCCACTTTTTTCACGATGACTAATCATCACTAATCATAAAGTTCCACATAGACCTTTGCCCTCGCGTGTTTCAAAGTCTTTCAAAGAATATTCACAATGCAAGGTGACTACTATGAAACTCTGATGCGTCACCTCTGCGGTGTAGTCGTTTGAACCTTTAGCTCTCGATGCGTGGGTCGTGGGTTTGATGAAACTTGGTATGGTAGGTAGTAACTATATCTTTCTGATATTCTTCATGAAGCAAATGTAGGCTAAATCAAGGGCAAGTGGTGTAATACAAACCATGTCAGGGTTAAAAGTTGACAACAGGCAGAGTTCGAGTTCATCGGATCGTTCATAAACTATACAACCTTTTTATACAAAATGTCTTAAACTTATTTACAATGCAAGGCAACTGCAACTAAAATCAAGGATTTTAGAAGAATGGTGGATGATGACTATTATTTCGGTAAAGTGGGATAAGGATGGAATGAATTATTTATTTGGTAACTGCCTCCGTGGTTGAGTGGTCTTAGTAGGCTCCTGAACCGGAGGTAATGAGTTCAGTTCCAACGGGGAAACACTAAATTAATTATCATTGTAAAGATTACTTCAGCTTCTTCTTCTTCTTTGATTGAATGAATGCCCTAATGAGCTATTTGTAACATCTGTATAAAGCAATAAAATTATGATTATAGATCAGGGTTTCTTAAACTGGGGTCCATGGACCCCCAGGGGGTCCGTAAGAGCCAGTCTGGGGGTCCGTAGTCTAATCTGCTGGGGCATAGCTACTGCCGTATCAATCGTATTAATTACACAGGGCCTCTCACCCTCAGTCTTGTTTAATAACGTGAAAACTCGCGCTCGCTTCGCTCGCGGTATGAGTTACTATAGCTTCTTACATGATATTGAAATCTCGCGTTCAATATGCTCGCGATATAATTTTACCATATCTCGTAGCATGACGTCTGCTACGCTCGCGATATGTGTGTTATATCAGGATCAATATCGTGAAATTTCGCGCTTATTTTTAGTTGTCCATTTCAGTTGAAGGTTCAATAATACAACGGAAATGTTAATCACCAAACTAGACGATTGTTTTAATTCAGATTAATTTAACTAACAAATCAGGGCTTGCCCAATGCCACGGACAAATTAGTTCGATTACAATTAACATTAATTAATTAATTAATTAGGTAATGGTAATGAATCATCTTGTATACCTATTTTGTTCGTGTATTTATCAAACGTAGGTAGGCCTAAGTTTAGTTATCAAGTAGGAAGAGAACCTGAAGGAGAATACCTCCATATTAAACTGAGAGGTCATAGGTTGAATTCCTACAAGGGGAAAAAAATATGATTTTTCAATTAATCACTTTGTCAGATTGATAACCTTAATTTCCTGATTGTCTGTAAGAAAGAGGATTCCATGCTTCGGAGGGCACGATAAGTCACGGTCGTCGCTGGATTCTATAGTGGTCATTACACAAACCATTTCAGAGACTTATTTGCTGTGCAATTAGGCGGTTTAAATCTCTGACATCACCGTTCATCGAGTCGTCGGTCGACTCGAAAAACCCACTCGATAGTCGGATGAAGAAAATAGGGGTTTTTGTATGCTTTGGGTGCTATAAGATTAGTAAGCTCCCTCTATCGTCAACTCTATTTCTTAACTCATCTCTATTGACTAACGACCCATTTTTCTGCACTGTTGCACGAAGCTCATCATACACAACATTATTTATAGTGAAAATAACCGTGTAAAGTGACTATAAAATGCACTGTTGCTTATTTGTAGAAAACTCTAGAGTCTAGAGTATGCAGTTCAAAATACCCAGTCGTCATAAATAAGACATCTAGCTTGCTATTATAGGAAATAGGTCGATAATTATCTGAAGTAGTACCTCAATACATGCGTCATGCTACCACGGTAAATAAGTCCTACTCTCAGTACTCACTATACAGCTCTATAGATAATTTATTTTATTTTAAACGGGATTATAATATAACCACGATTATATTTATTTTTGTCAGTCTACTCGTGACCATGGAGTTTGAAACAACTCCGAAATATCGATGTAACAATAAATATAATCGTGGTTATAATCCCGTTCAAAATAATAATCTAATTGCTGCTGAAATAACCCTCAAACTTCTCAGAAGGGGCGGAACGACCATTTTTTACCCCATCAGGGATAAAGACGTTATTGTATGAATGTATCTATGGAAAATTCTTTGAACTTACGAAAATACTAGGTACATCTGTATGTACATTTTAGGTGCAGAATAAATTTAAAAAATAATAATATATCGGCTCATAATGCCAGTAATGTAAGTATGGCATGCGTGTTAGGGCATTTATTTCAAAACACATGTAACTATTATTAAATAATGCTGTATTATTAAACTTCATGACCGCTACATACGTCAGGATTACTTACAAAAAATATGCAACACCGTATGTTTAAGTTATATTATAATATACCTATTTATTTATTCTTTATTGTACACACAGATACTTAAACTAAACTTAAACTAGAGACATCATGTACAACGGCGAGCTTAACTCAAAATAATTGAGTTGTCTTCCAGCTTACCATGTGAGAGGAAAAGTAATAGGTAACAGCAGGCAAGAGTGTACGCAAGAAATATAATAAGCTACATACAAATATAGATACATAAATACTTACAAAATTATACCTATAAGATAAGTACCTAAGTAGGTACATTTTCGTATATTTCCAGTTAAGTCCCTTCTCCGAAATTAATTATCATAATTTAAAATCCTAAAAAAATATATAGTACAGATAAATCCCCAATCCCCCAATAGTAGCATTTTCCTTCATGAAATAAGGTTGTTGCAATGAACGAAGACAGGACGTAGGAAATAAATAAATTAGATAATTATCTTTACAGCCTGTTTAGATTATCCGCTAGTCAATCTACGGAACAAATGGACTGGAAAACTATTAAAGTAATTTGTAGACGCCATCTTGAATAGTGATGAAGTTGGTATCAATTACTTATGCTTCTCTTCTTTTTCTTTGATTGAATGAATGCCTTAATGAGCCAGAGTTTTGAAATCATCTAAATTTGCCTCTGATATGCTCAAAAAAAGTTCTCCAATTATTTGTAGGTACATATAATGACTAAAAATTTTAATAATCTTTTGTTGATTCTGGCTATTTAATATACGAGATTGTGAAATACAGATTATACAGATATTGGTACATTCTACATGGTAACACAGGGTGATATAACAAAATCATAGTAGTTTTAGAATACTTGTCCCAAACTTAGCTGTAAAAGAGATTTTGGGTTTTCTATCAACAAATGACTAGTTTTCCGTTTCCGTATTGCAACCTGTCAACCACCGACAATCTTGTTCCAGGTCAAGCGAACCAGGTAGTGGAGCTCAACGTCTCCGGCGGCGCCCTAGGCCTGAACAAGATGTCCAAACGCGAGGAGGCTCCATACGCAACCGAGGAACCCAATGTTGTGGGCCTGAACTTCCATCAGAGCAAGGAGGTGCTCATTGTTGATCATAATGGAGCCAGCACTAATGGAGATGTTGGGGTAAGTGATCATAAGGCTCACGATGATGCTATTGACACATTTGGTAAGACATAGGACTTTGAAGATGTAAATAAACGTGAAAAAGCTCCTAACGCAACCGAAGAACCCAATGTCGTGGGTCTTAACTTTAATCAGAGCAAGGAGGTGCTTACTGTTGATCATAATGGAGCCAGCACTAACGGTGATGTAAGAGTAAGTGATGATATACATGATACAGAAGAAGGTATAGATCATAATGTATAGCATATCAGTCAATCTAGTGAGACGTAAGTCTCTGAGGATATAATAAGATCTGCGGAGACACCTTATGCTACTGAATATCCCAATGTCGTAGGTCTGAACTTCCATCAGAGCATGGAGGTGCATTGTTGATCATAATGGGGCCAGCACTGTGATGTTAGGGTAAGTAATATAGAAGAAGATATAGATCATAATGAGGCTATCAGTCATTCTGGAGATGTGTAAGGCTTTGACGGCATAATAAGACTCGTGGCAGCTATGTAATCGACGGAGGACACCAATGCAATGGACCTTATCTTCCAGCGAAGGAATGAGGTGTTTATTGTTGATCATAATGGGGACAGCACTAACGGTCATGTAGGATTAATTGATGATATAGAATAGATGATACAGACGAAGATTATAATGATGCTAGTAGTCAATCTGGTGAGACGTAAGATTTTGGAGACCCAAAGGAAAGTAAACCTAAATGTGAGAAATATTTTATCAGCATTTTACATGATATAGGCGACAAACGTTTGACGGTGTGTTGTTGAAATGATGGCTAATATGATAGGGATACATGAAAGAAGAAAACGTAGTGTTCTGATTTTAAATAATGAAATTATTATAAACGAATGAAAAGATGATTTGACAGACGATCCTAACATCTCTTTTTTTGTGTTTCAGCTCCCTGGCAAGATGACAGAAGTAGTAGCGACAGAGTGCGAAGATTGTGGAGACTGCTTAAATGTAAGTAATAAATAAATAAACATGGTGGTGGTTCAGCATAAATTAAAACAAAACCTAAAAGATACACAAATAAGACAAAGAAAGTATTATTCAGTTCAATAACGGGTGTAAGCCAGAATGATTGCTCCGTCAACGAAACTGAACTGAACATCTCTCACCAGGAAATTCTTTCAGGAAGATTAAATTTTTGGCTTTCCCATACAAATTGAGGTGGTCATTACAGTCTTTTTTATTTCATTTTCTTAAAGAATTTCCTGGTAAAAGTTGTTCAGTTTCGTTGACTGAACAACCTCTCAGTTTCTGGTACGCTGTCCCTATTTAAATAACATATCAAACCTCCACCAATGGCGAACCACGTGGAGATTCCAAAAAAAAACTAAACAACTTTCACACCAGGCGTGAAAATCACGGATACCTTATAGAGATCAGAAAAACACATCGATATCGCGTTTCAAAAACCTACTAGCGACATCTATTGATAACATCGAAATTTACTTTTACATAGTTGCTTTTGTTGCTGACATATAGGTTGGCCCTCAGAAGGTTGGCCACTAACCTGGTAATTCCCTTCTGGGTAGGAAATGTCAGATAGCAGTCGCTCTGTTTAAAAACCAATATCCTCGTTCAGTCACCTAGATTAAGTAGCCGACCCCGAGAAATACGGGAAAAGGCTAGGGAGATGATGATGAATTGCTTTTTCATTATTGGACTTTATGTTGACTTTATCAAAAAAGCACAAATTAATGAGATTTAAAAATATTTTGCAGAATGTAATGAAATTTATATTAACCGTGAGTATTACAGCACATTTGGGAATAGTACATTGTTTAACGAGGAGAGAACATGACCGATTCCCACGAGGGTGTAGTTTGAGGCCCGAAGCGCAGCTGAGGGCCTCAATACACACGAGTTGGGAATCGCATTTTCTTCCGAGTTATACATAGTGCTTTATACTACACCTATGAGGAAAATATAATCAAAAATCCTTGTAAGATAAAGAATGATATCACTTACATGAGAAGATAACTTAAGAACATTTGAAGTGTCATCATCCATTCGAACAGAACACAAACACACAAAACACATATTTAATACAGTTACACATTACATCGAAAACACTAAACACTTAATTTACATTAAATAAGTCATATAAATCAAAGAACGAAAAAGAATTCGCGCGGACATGTTGATTTTGCCATATTTTTTACTTAAAAATATAAAAGAGTCAAATGAAGCAAAGCACATACTGCCAAAAAATGTAAGTGGCCAGTATCATTTTGTGGGCTTCGACATACAAACTTTTTGTTTTTTGGCATTCGCCTGTTTCTAGTTTTGAATTATGAATTTAAAAAGAAAAATAGGAGGGGAGAAAATACTTTCTCCCCTAGGGGAGAAAGTAAATCCCATATATTTTTGCCGCCCGCATATTCGTTCGCTTGGATTTACGTACTTTCTTTCCTTTTTTTAAGTAAGAACTAATATACTTTCCGAATAAGTGTAGTATAATAATAATTTGTGTGATTATGATTCTATGTCAATAGAACAAAATCGGTGGCTAACTAGTCGTACTGTAGGTACTGCTTATATTGAGTCTTTTTCACGGCCTATTTCATAATGTTGCAAACTTAATAATGCGCTTGTAACACTTTGAAAATCGGAATTCTATGCTAATGTTTGTAGGTAACATGTATTGTGTATTTAATTATGTTTATGACGATGAGAAATGAGAAAGCTATTTTATATTTTATTTTATTTTTTCTTCGAAATTTTTGTAAATTATTTTCCGAAGCTATCTAGTGTTTCATAGTAATTTTTCTTTTATTACTTTATGCTTGTTTATAATTTATGTGCGTTCTTTTGCCATTTCCTAAAACAAATACGAGACAGTAGGTACATGGAGGAATATAATACAGGGTGTAAAAAAAAGTACTGCGTTCCTTTAAACCACATGTTCTACTGATAATACCAAACAACTTTCCCAAAGTAGAAAAATTTTAGCTCGAAAAAAAAATTTGCCTTTTCCATACAATGATGCTCTCCAG
>JARACY010006427.1:0-17176 GCA_029255725.1 Scrobipalpa atriplicella
CGATGGACGATGACGATGGGCCAGTCAACACATTCTGTGAGAAGTGTGACATCACATTCGAAACCAGAAAAGCTTATGAGAAACACATCTTCCATTCCGCTATGCACGCCGATGAAGCTTTGTGAGTATTGTTGCCTCTAGGTGTAAGGGACAGCTTCCCGCAAACTGATAGGGGTTGCTTACTCATAATAAGTCATGAACATAACCATGGACTAACTACTCTAGAGGACTGCTAACCGCCATACTAGAGAGCGTACCTCGATACTCGATAAAAAGGTCAAAATGCGAGCAAACCTAGATGGCGCTGGCATATTGCTCGAAGAGTCCGTTGTTAATATAGGTCATAAAAATGAAAAAAATCAAAATAAACTTGAACCAAATTATCTTTTAAGATTTTTAAAGTTTACACAATGTTTCGCTAATGTCAATAGATGGCACTGCTAAGTAGAGGTGTACGCAGTTTATAAGGGAGGTTATAAGTCCTCTTTGTTTTATTCGTCCATGACGAAACTGAACTTTCAATAAGAAAATCTTTTAGAAAATTAAAGAAAACTTGGCTTCCCTGTATATATACAAACTATTTACCACTTCGTTGGATGCAGCTTCGATTGTAAGAAAAAGCTATATTTTTTTTTTCATTTTCTAAAGAAAGTCTTTGTGATAGTTGTTCAGTTTCGTAGACGAAACAACCTCTATCAGTTTGCGGGAAGTTGTTCTTTACACCTTGTATTGTACAACGTGTAACATAAAGGGTATATGCATCGTGAAATGTGTGAATCTACCCATGAAACTGAACAACTTTCCCTAAGGAACATAAGTCGAAGTACGAAAAAAAAAATTGACTTCCCATACTAAATGAGCTATCAGCTGATGCATTTTGTATGGAAGGTCAAATTTTTTTTCGTATTTCGACCTATGTTCCTTAGGGAAAGTTGTTCAGTATCATGGGTAGATTCACACATTTCTCGATGCATATACGCTTTCTGTTACACGTTGTATATCCAGTCTTTCCCTCTCGCATGACTGAAGGTTATGCGTCCTCTGTTTAGTCCTCTTTTTCTGACACAAACTTGGAAAACTGATTAAATTTTCCAGAGACGAACCAGACTCATCAGGCGAGAAAGATAGCCGGAAAATACTCAGCAAAAGAAGCCAAGACAAGATTCTCGGGAAGCAATCTGATAAAGGCTCAGGTAAAGGGCTAAAACTGACTGTACTGGCTACCGATGATGATGGCAGGCCGTTGAAGATGAGACGCAAGGCATGTTATAGGAGGAAACGGGTGAAGCCTACTACTTGTAATCAGGTTAGTTGAAAGGTAGCAAATCATAGTTGCAAAAATCATGATTTAAGGGGATCCCCGGTGCCGCCAGCACCCTCATCAGTTAAAAAAATCAATACTCACTGAAAACGCAATGAATTGAAAATCCGGTAAACCAGATTGAAGAATAGGTACTAAAGTTTGTTTTAAGCACTATAAATTCATGATTCAGTGTTTACAGCAGTTACAGATACCAAAAGTGCTAAAAGTGGCCGTTTTTCGCAAATTTTCCTTCTGTTACTACCACAAACTATGAATTGCAACTTTATGAGGTTCTAAATTATCTTCTTTGCTTTTATTTAAATCTGGTTTACCGGATATTCTATTAATTGCTTTTTCAGTGAGTAATGATTTTTTGACTGATGAGGGCGCCACCTGGCTCAGGGTAGCTCTTTAACTAATATAAGTCTATACCTGTAATTTTCTGTCATGAGAAAACAAAAAGGGACGGTAATAATTTGAGTCAAGATTTAGTTAGTCTTGCCCTAAACGAATCTAAAGTGTTTTTTAGGGTTCCGTACCCAAAGGTTAAAAACGGGTCCCTATTACTGAGACTCCACTGTCCGTCTGTCTGTCCGTCGGTCTGTCACCAGGCTGTATCTCATCAACCGTGATGGCTAGAGAGTTGAAGTTTTCGCAGATGATGTATTTGTGTTGCCGCTATAACAACAAATACTAAAAACAGAATAAAATGAAAAGACTTGAATGGCCCTAAAAAGGCTGCCATTAAAAAAAAAAAGATTTTTTCTGCTATAACTTAAAAAACAAAAAATGCTAACTGTCCACATAATAATTAAATATCTATAGTATACATACATACCTTCTGCTTTGTGATTTTCAAACACATAGTTTTCAAAACATTATTCATGTTTTATTTATGAGCCTCATAAATAATAATAATAAATAATTCATGTTTTATGTTAGACCCTGTATTAGTCCATGGGATGCTCAACATATCGGTAAATTTTGGGGGTACCAATTTTCCTTTATACAGTAGTTGGACATAATTATAGGGATGTAAAAAAAACTATGCCTGCCATCTCTGAGTGGCAGCTAACAAAAATGGCGGCCATTAATTGGCCAAAATTTACCGTTTTGGAAAATTTGGGCGAGCATCCCATGGACTAGTATTATTTATTCACAGTGCGGCAAACACTTCGACACTCAGATGGCTTGTATGAAACACCATAAAGCTGAACATCCCCGCACATCTTTCTACAATGAGAGACATATCTGCGAGATATGCGGAGCTTTGCTAGCTGTAAGTACCTTTCCATACACACACCGGGCCAGTTTGGGAAAAGTATTGTAAACAACAAGAATAAAAAAAATACAGTAGGAACTTTATTATTTGTTATTGTAATTTTTTAATTTGAATGTCGCTTACATTAATTTATTTTATCGCTTCCAGTCCAGCATGAAAGTATTTTATATGCGAGCCTGTTAGGGAAGTCTGAAGGGCCTGATCAATAGAATAGAGTGAGCCGCGATATTTTTTTATTTAGTTTATTTTAGACAATGCCCTCAATTCTGGCCGCACATTCTTAACTAATTTTAAGATAGCGCTGTCACTTTCTTTACTTTGACATAAGAATAGGATAGCAAATAAACACATGTGTTTGACGTTCCTAATTTGACATAAGCTGCTTTAAATAAGAACAATCTAATGTCAAATTTAAGCAATTTAATGTCAGATTAGGAATGTCAAAGTCATGTGTTTATTTGCGATCCTGTGCTTATGTCAAATATAAAAAGTGACAGCGCTACTAAGAATTAGAATTAGTAACTGGACGGCGTGAATCGAGGCCAATAGGCTGACAACCAGTCACTATATCTATAGGTACATATTTCCATCTGACGTGGGAATAAGTGTTACTCGGCCTGTTCGTGAGTGATATTGTATGTCAAAGTTTGTGTAGTGTGTGATAATGTATGTGAAAATGTGTATATGTACTTATGTTAGTGTGTGAAAATGTATGTGAAAGTAGTATGTTATTGTGTGATAATGTAAGTGAAAGTGTGTGTTTTTGTATGTTAAAGCGTGTGTTCGTTTGTGTATGTCAATGTATATTACTAACCTCTTAGGATACGGTTGTTTCAAGTGGAACGTGTTATAATGCAGCTTCATGCTGTTGCTCTGCGTGAACCTCTTATCGCACAGAGTACAAGCAAATGGCTTCTCTCCAGTATGCGCCACTAGATGTCGCTTCAGTCCGGCTAGTGAGTGGAACTTCTTCCCGCAAGTGTCGCAAGGGAACTCTTTCTGGCGGCTGTGAATGTTTGCGTGCATTGCTACGCTGCCGGGCTACAAAAAAAAAAAAACAATTATTATACTGTGTACAATAAATATAGCCATGCCTTTATCCCTCACGAGATAGGCCGAGTAACACTTATTCCCACGTCAGATGGAAATATGTACCTATAGATATAGTGACTGGTTGTCAGCCTATTGGCCTCGATTCACGCCGTCCAGTTACTAATTCTAATTCTTAGTAGCGCTGTCACTTTTTTATATTTGACATAAGCACAGGATCGCAAATAAACACATGACTTTGACATTCCTAATCTGACATTAAATTGCTTAAATTTGACATTAGATTGTTCTTATTTAAAGCAGCTTATGTCAAATTAGGAACGTCAAACACATGTGTTTATTTGCTATCCTATTCTTATGTCAAAGTAAAGAAAGTGACAGCGCTATCTTAAAATTAGTTAAGAATGTGGCGGCCAGAATTGAGGGCATTGTCTAAAATAAACTAAATAAAAAAATATCGCGGCTCACTCTATTCTATTGATCAGGCCCTTCAGACTTCCCTAACAGGCTCGCATATAAAATACTTTCATGCTGGACTGGAAGCGATAAAATAAATTAATGTAAGCGACATTCAAATTAAAAAAATTACAATAACAAATAATAAAGTTCCTACTGTATTTTTTTTATTCTTGTTGTTTACAATACTTTTCCCAAACTGGCCCGGTGTGTGTATGGAAAGGTACTTACAGCTAGCAAAGCTCCGCATATCTCGCAGATATGTCTCTCATTGTAGAAAGATGTGCGGGGATGTTCAGCTTTATGGTGTTTCATACAAGCCATCTGAGTGTCGAAGTGTTTGCCGCACTGTGAATAAATAATACTAGTCCATGGGATGCTCGCCCAAATTTTCCAAAACGGTAAATTTTGGCCAATTAATGGCCGCCATTTTTGTTAGCTGCCACTCAGAGATGGCAGGCATAGTTTTTTTTACATCCCTATAATTATGTCCAACTACTGTATAAAGGAAAATTGGTACCCCCAAAATTTACCGATATGTTGAGCATCCCATGGACTAATACAGGGTCTAACATAAAACATGAATTATTTATTATTATTATTTATGAGGCTCATAAATAAAACATGAATAATGTTTTGAAAACTATGTGTTTGAAAATCACAAAGCAGAAGGTATGTATGTATACTATAGATATTTAATTATTATGTGGACAGTTAGCATTTTTTGTTTTTTAAGTTATAGCAGAAAAAAATCTTTTTTTTTTTAATGGCAGCCTTTTTAGGGCCATTCAAGTCTTTTCATTTTATTCTGTTTTTAGTATTTGTTGTTATAGCGGCAACACAAATACATCATCTGCGAAAACTTCAACTCTCTAGCCATCACGGTTGATGAGATACAGCCTGGTGACAGACCGACGGACAGACAGACGGACAGTGGAGTCTCAGTAATAGGGACCCGTTTTTAACCTTTGGGTACGGAACCCTAAAAAACACTTTAGATTCGTTTAGGGCAAGACTAACTAAATCTTGACTCAAATTATTACCGTCCCTTTTTGTTTTCTCATGACAGAAAATTACAGGTATAGACTTATATTAGTTAAAGAGCTACCCTGAGCCAGGTGGCGCCCTCATCAGTCAAAAAATCATTACTCACTGAAAAAGCAATTAATAGAATATCCGGTAAACCAGATTTAAATAAAAGCAAAGAAGATAATTTAGAACCTCATAAAGTTGCAATTCATAGTTTGTGGTAGTAACAGAAGGAAAATTTGCGAAAAACGGCCACTTTTAGCACTTTTGGTATCTGTAACTGCTGTAAACACTGAATCATGAATTTATAGTGCTTAAAACAAACTTTAGTACCTATTCTTCAATCTGGTTTACCGGATTTTCAATTCATTGCGTTTTCAGTGAGTATTGATTTTTTTAACTGATGAGGGTGCTGGCGGCACCGGGGATCCCCTTAAATCATGATTTTTGCAACTATGATTTGCTACCTTTCAACTAACCTGATTACAAGTAGTAGGCTTCACCCGTTTCCTCCTATAACATGCCTTGCGTCTCATCTTCAACGGCCTGCCATCATCATCGGTAGCCAGTACAGTCAGTTTTAGCCCTTTACCTGAGCCTTTATCAGATTGCTTCCCGAGAATCTTGTCTTGGCTTCTTTTGCTGAGTATTTTCCGGCTATCTTTCTCGCCTGATGAGTCTGGTTCGTCTCTGGAAAATTTAATCAGTTTTCCAAGTTTGTGTCAGAAAAAGAGGACTAAACAGAGGACGCATAACCTTCAGTCATGCGAGAGGGAAAGACTGGATATACAACGTGTAACAGAAAGCGTATATGCATCGAGAAATGTGTGAATCTACCCATGATACTGAACAACTTTCCCTAAGGAACATAGGTCGAAATACGAAAAAAAAATTTGACCTTCCATACAAAATGCATCAGCTGATAGCTCATTTAGTATGGGAAGTCAATTTTTTTTTTCGTACTTCGACTTATGTTCCTTAGGGAAAGTTGTTCAGTTTCATGGGTAGATTCACACATTTCACGATGCATATACCCTTTATGTTACACGTTGTACAATACAAGGTGTAAAGAACAACTTCCCGCAAACTGATAGAGGTTGTTTCGTCTACGAAACTGAACAACTATCACAAAGACTTTCTTTAGAAAATGAAAAAAAAAATATAGCTTTTTCTTACAATCGAAGCTGCATCCAACGAAGTGGTAAATAGTTTGTATATATACAGGGAAGCCAAGTTTTCTTTAATTTTCTAAAAGATTTTCTTATTGAAAGTTCAGTTTCGTCATGGACGAATAAAACAAAGAGGACTTATAACCTCCCTTATAAACTGCGTACACCTCTACTTAGCAGTGCCATCTATTGACATTAGCGAAACATTGTGTAAACTTTAAAAATCTTAAAAGATAATTTGGTTCAAGTTTATTTTGATTTTTTTCATTTTTATGACCTATATTAACAACGGACTCTTCGAGCAATATGCCAGCGCCATCTAGGTTTGCTCGCATTTTGACCTTTTTATCGAGTATCGAGGTACGCTCTCTAGTATGGCGGTTAGCAGTCCTCTAGAGTAGTTAGTCCATGGTTATGTTCATGACTTATTATGAGTAAGCAACCCCTATCAGTTTGCGGGAAGCTGTCCCTTACACCTAGAGGCAACAATACTCACAAAGCTTCATCGGCGTGCATAGCGGAATGGAAGATGTGTTTCTCATAAGCTTTTCTGGTTTCGAATGTGATGTCACACTTCTCACAGAATGTGTTGACTGGCCCATCGTCATCGTCATCGTCAATCTGGCAATTTTACAATTAAGCCATTCATTAATTAATATGTTTTCCCGTGGGAGTCAGGTATTTTTTTTAAATTAGCCTATGTACTATGTCCGTCTCTGGGTTGCCATCTAGCATCATGCCTCATCAAAATCCGTTCAGCCGTTTAGACGTGAAAGAGCAACAGACAGACAGACAGAGTTACTTTCGCATTTGTAATATTCGTATGGATATGAATAATGCAGGAAAAGTGCACACAATTTTACTCATTTTTTCATATTTTTTTTCAATATTAGTCATTATTATGTGTAAGTTTGTGAGTGAAAGATTGTACAATGGCTAAATATGTGTATAAGTTTAGTGTGTATTATATTATCTACTCACACCAGAATCTTCAGGCGCTCCATCTTTCTAACCATAAGATAATACTATTATGGTGTGAGTTTGTAAGTGAGTGTTAGTATATGAGTAAGTATGTGTTTATGAGTGAATGTATTACTCACAATAGAATCCTCAATATGCTTGATCTTCCTATGCATTTGCAATCCAGCCTGACTGACAAACGACTTCCCACACAGCACGCACACATGCGTGCTCCTATGCGTGCGTAAGTGTGTGTAGTACGAGGAGCGATGGCGGAACTCTTCTCCGCAATGGTGGCATTTGTTCGTGGCGCCTTTGTGCCATTCGCTGTGGAGTTGAGCGGTGTTTCTGTGGAATAATTAAAATATAGGATGACAATAAATAAGAAATGTTAAGAAATTGATTACCTAATTTAAATTATAGCAGATAATGAGACTGCACAATTTTCTCTATGGAACATGGGTCAAAATATAAATACATTTTTTTTTGGTGCACATTTTGTATGGAAAGTCCATTTATTATTTCGTATCGTTTTTCAGCCTATATTCCATTGAGACCTTAAAAAACTTTGGTGAATGGAAAATCTCACTGTATTTACTCTAGATCGAAAGTATAAGCCTTGAGCAATTTAAGAACACAAAGGTAGGAAATAAATACTCACTCAATATTAACAATCATGTCACACAACAGGCATTTGTATCTAGTGAAGTGTTCGACCATATGCCGACGCAGCTTGCTCTCCCATTTGAAGCGTTTGTGGCAGAAGCGACACTCCAAATGGCCTAAGACCTGAAAGTAAGAAAAATATAAAGGTTGGTGTATCAAAATCTGAAAGGGTTCCTGAGAAGAGTTAATCAAGAGTTTTTGAACTTTTTAGTTTCTAGGTTGTTATCAAAATATGTACCTACTCCATTTATTCCATTAATCATGTTTGGCCGACAATTTACATAATGATATTCAGGTTAATATTCAGAAGAAAAAAAAAAAATTGTAGGTAGGTAGGAGAAAAATGCGCTGAAAGAGCATTCAATCATATTAAAATATAATTGGAACAAGTTATACAGAAATTAAAGAACATAAATTGGTCTCTTACCTCAGCATGCCTCAGTTGTATATGTCTTTTCAACATGTCCTCCTTTGAAAAACCTTTGAAGCAGTCAACACATTTAAAAGCTGCATTTTGATACTTCTTATTTTCAGCACGAAGTTGAAAATCTTTAACCGCTTCTTCTTCCGTCAATGTGTAAATCTTCCAGTCTTTATCTAGATGACTTTTTTTAGGCTTGAACTTTGGACTAATTTTCCGTCTATTTTTGAGGACGCGTTCTAAAATAGTTTTCTTCTTTTCCTTGACTGGTTCTTTTTTTAATACAATTGTATCTTTCTTAACATCTACAAATACTGTTTTTGGACTGCCTGTATCAATGTGTTCTGTTTCAATTTGTTCTTCTGTTTCCATTTGATCTTCTGTTTCATTGTGTGCCTCTGTTTCAATTTTGGGAAGCACATCATTTACCACTTCTGTGTCTTGATTGACTATATCTTGGTAATTGAAAACTGGTTTTTGCTCCTCAATCAAGCTACAGTCCTTTAAGTATTGCACAGGGGTATCAGAATCATAGTCATCAAAAGCGGAACCTTCATCATAAATGACTTGCGCATCTTTATTTTCTATATCTTTGATATTAATTTCTTTTTCATCTTCAGTATCAGAATGATCATGCTCTGTATCAGAATTTTCTGCTTTTTCTACTGTTATATAAGTTTTGACTCGCTTTGTGACTCGAATTATATCTAAAGGAGATTGTAGTTTATAATGAGCTCTGTCTATTCGATGGACCGCTTCGTATGTAATCTGGAATAACAATTCAGTAGCTATTAGTAAAATCTGCAAACAGTTTTTTTCTTCTCAATTTGCTTGATATTAGCAAAAAGCACTGAAATAGCTTGCATATTAGTATAAGTGAATTTTGTTTAATTATGTTTTTATTTATAACCATATTTGATTTGAACTAGTAAAACCTGAAAGGCTTTATTGAGTTCTAAAATAAATACTTACTTTTTTCTGATTGCTTTGTATTTTCTTAAACAAATTCTGTCCCATCCAACATTTCTCCTTAAACTTATGGAACTTGTGAAGAACCGTTGCACATTCATAGCAGAAGTAGTTGGGAAGACCGTCTTTGTCATTCATCTATAATGTAATAAATAATAATGTGTGAATGTAGAATGATTATTTCTAGGGTAGCTTAAATTTTTCAAGAATTTAGTAGAGTGCATTAGGACAGTTCATTATACTATACATACACACTTAAGCAGGTCGAATTTTCAATGTGCTAAAAGTTTCATTCAGAGTCAAGTAATTAACTTGGCTCAAACTATACTTGAAAGCCACTGGAAGAACAGTTATATGGTTCAACTTATAGCTGTCTCAAAGCACTGTATTGAGTTGTAAAAAACACTGCATAATAATTTAAACCATCCATAACACTTCTATATCTATAGAACATGAACTATTTTATATCTACATCTTAAATAAATAACAAGTTTCATTCAATGAGAAGCCTCTCCTTACTTAATTACACTTATATTAAGGCTTACTTACTTATATTAATTACGGCTAAGTAAAAGATACTAGGACTTTTACCAACAAGAGTCCAAATGTTTGAACAAAAACATGAGCAGTCATCAAAAATATTTGAACGTTGTAACCTTGAAAATCTATGAAATACCGATCACATTACTGGCTCTCTACGTAATACTAATGTGGAAAATAGTGCTGATTAATAGAAATATGAGAAATACTTGCTTTTTGTGCCATAACTTCTTCATAATAAGCCTTGAGGTGGTAGCGGTCATACTTATACACTTTACACTGAGCACGTAGGCAAATTCGACAAATTTTTAGGTCCGACATATTAACACTATTATTATACACCTAATTCAACTAAAAAATATGCTACAAACATTGATTTACTTGGAAAATAACAACAAAAATCGGCTAAACTCGACTGACAGATCTGACAGACAGCCATTGCTCTTTGTTTTTTTTTATTTATTCCTTTTGAAGCAAAGGAAACTTGGTCGATACAGCCATTAAATATTTTCGTTTAACATCTTTTTCTAATAAATATAACTTAAGTCACGCCTTGTTCTTCTTACGGGGTAGGCACAGAAATTTAATTTCCGTTAAACATACCTTCATATTTTCTTTATATATATATTTGTATATTATATATTTATTATGTTGCTTGTTAGGTTTTATTATAAATTGTTGCACTGACCCGTCTCTAACTCTTTGTTATAGCTTTTCCTTACTGCCTGGTTGCCTGGAAGATATTGCTACCTTAGCAATAAGGCCGCCGATTGTACATCTTTTCTTTGCTTTGTGTTATTGTTATGTGTTTTCTTGTGCAATAAAGAATATTTGTATTGTATTGTATTGTATTGTATTTTCAATATATAATACAGTAGTACCTAGATGCTGTTATAACGTGTAGACGACACAACAGGTGACGAGTTGTCAGCCCATCATCGCCTTTTACTCAAAGTAACATTTATAATTATCATTGCTTATACACGAGTCTTTACCAAGAAGAAAATGTCCTTTGTTAGTACCCACAATATTATACATTCTATGGTTTAAGTAGGTATTTTATCTGCATAATCGCTCTCGTAGAAATAGGTACTCAGAATGGACGTAATACAATTTCCAGTTTGTACCAGCACGCAGCACCAGTTACCTACTACTTACTTACTTTACTTTCCTATTTTCCAGGTTGTCCGGCTCTTATAATATAAATATTTCAAAACATTGTGCACTGCACTATGATGTGCACGTAAATCAAATCTGTCAAAATGGCTTGGCTCGCGAGTCGATGCCGCTAAAACCCGATGTGCTGGAAAATGGCAAACGCGTGAACCATATTGACCATGATCTAACTAAAAGGTCTAACTAGGTATACATACAGCGAGATTTTTCACCAAATTGATCAACTTGTGATTTGTGATGAAATTGATCATCTTTCTCTATCGAAAATGGTTAACAGCAAACTTTAGGAGGAAATTCTTTCAGAAAATGAAAAAAAATATGGCTTTCCCATAGAAATTGTCTGATCGAGGTGGTCATTTTGTATGGGAAAACCAAAATTTGTTTTCATTTCCTGAAAGAATTTCCTGATGAAAATTGTAGATTTTCGTTGACTGCTCTGTCTCTCACACGATCACAGAATTAATACACGGCCACACCCGTATGTACATTTCGACCTGTACAATTCTTAGAACAATGTATTCAGGTTTATGATCTAAATAATCAAACTGAGAGTCTACTGATAGTCAATTTTGTTTGTACCCTAGCAAGGGTATCGAACCTACGCCTTCCAGATCGTGAACCCAAATCTCACACTAGACTAAACCACAGAGGCACATATTGTCAGCATCTGACTAAAAAAAAAAAAAAAAAAGTCGTACAAGGATCTTTTGGCGCGTGGGTGACATTGACAGCACAGATTACCTAGTATACATTTCCATTATATTATACATATACATTTATACATTTTCATTACCTAGTATACATTTTCATTATTAATCTGTGCTGTCAATGTCACCCACGCGCCAAAAGATCCTTGTACGACTTTAGGTACAGCTGTCTGAAAACTCTTGCCTGAACTATACTTTTCATAAACCATTTTCTGTATTGAGGTTGCCTGTTGCCTAATGGAGTACGATAATATGCCTCGTTTGTTGTTTCTGTTTGTGTTTTTTTGTGTGCAATAATGTACATTATATTTTATTTTATTCTATTCTACTTTCCTTTGCAATATTAAACATCAGAGAAGAAAATTGCAAACTTATAAAGCCAATAATCCACTTTGGTCCTATGCAAATAACTCTGCTAGCGTCGAGACGACCGCGCTAGTCAATAAAAACTCAATATTTCAATATTTGTTGACGTGGAAAACTAAGGCAGGCATGGATTCAGCAGGCCTATGATGCGCACTGTAGACTTCGATTTGTCTACACGTGTTGCAAACTTAACTCTGATTAATGCTTGTTTTTTTCCGATGTGAAGTGCGTAACGAAAGAGATAATGTGTAGACCGATAAGCCCCCTGGTATTAAATGTAGGTGTTAAAAGGTACTATTTCAAGTTGGACTCAGGTAATTTAACACTAATTGAGAATTAGAGAATTACTTCCTTGCTGGACTGGGAGTAATAGAAAAACATAGAATGTGCCAGCTGCATCTCCTCCCGGGCATGCTGTAAAAACCAGCTAAGGGATTCAGTGTATTGCAATTTAGGCGATGGGCTGACAACCTGTCACTATAGCAATATTTAAAATCATCTGTAATAAACCTCAAAACTTGTCAGACGTGGCGGAACGACCTTTGTTTAGGTCGTTTTTGCTCTGCCTACCCCATTAGGGATAAAGGCGTGATTTAATGTATGTATGTATGAGAATTAGAGACCAATCGAGAACAAAGGGTAAGGGCCTGAGGGTCGTAGCCTGAGGGTAATAATTTTTATTTCTCGTCGTAGATGGTCGTAGTATTCTCGTAGAGAGTTTCTGTCGCGCTACGCAAGCCTACGCAAGCCTACGCTGCTACGTTCGTAGCAAAATGTGTAGGCTAGTTTCGGAGCGGGCGCTGTGGTAAGAGTGCTTATTTGTTTTTGATTATATTACCTTGGTACCTGACTGGTGCTTTATGAATAAAAGGAATAAAACATCCTCGGTATTATTATGTATAGAGTATGTATAGAGTTAAGGTACTATTCCAAGTTAGACAAGTTACCTAGGACACACACAGCAGCATCAAACATCAAACTGCCGCAGCAGGTATACTGGTATACACAAAAAACTTGGCTACTTTCCAACTAGTCAAATCAGCAACTTTTTATGAAATGTCAAAAACGCTTTTTTGTATGAAAATAGTGAGTTATGACGTCACATTTTAGTAAATATTGACTACTCAAATCAATAACTTATATACTTGTAACTTGATTATTAAAATTTAAATGTGCATTTATTTTTTAAATGATGAATGAAATCCACAATATTTTTAGCCATCAGTTTTAAATATAAACGTTTTGAATTTTTTAAGCTACCCAGTCAAGTACCCAAACAGATGACTTATAAGCGCAATGAGGTAAAAAGAAAAAAAAAACTGTCACAGCAATTATCTTACACTTATTCGTGTACTGTGAAACATACTGGTTCCGGCCCTGGTTCCTAATATTTATCGGTTAGAACTGAAGGCTGAAAGAGTTGGGCTGGTTAAAAGCTTCCCTTCTCACTTAGCATAGGATTGATTCTACAGGAAATTGCGCTCAAAACGGTCTATTCTGTGAAGTTACACGTAACTGCCTGCTTGGTCTAGTCGTTTGAGTTTCGGGTGTCCGACCCGGAGGTGGCGGGTTCTTTGTCAGATTTTTCTAACAGGACAATGCAGGTTGAAACACCTGATTATCTGTCAAGAAAAAGGATGCCATACTTTGGAAAACCGTTCATCGATAGTGGTCGTTTCGTTACACAAACCCTGTCAGAGATCCTATTAGGGACCATAAGGCGGTTAAAAACTCTGACAGAGTTCATTGGATCGGAAAACCTACTCGATGGAAGACAGGAAATTGCACTTAATGGTCTATTCCGTAGATTGAAGACAACTGAGTCATATGAGCGACGAAATTGCTTCGAAAATCGAGATGGCTTTAATCGAAGTATCGATATACAACATGTTCCCAAAGGGTAGGTATATGCATCGAGAAAGGTGTAAATCTACCCATGAAACTGAACAACTTTCCCTAAGAAACATAGGTGGAAATACGAAAAAAGAAATGACTTCCCAATCTTCCCATACTAAATTCGCTATCAGCTGATGCATTTTGTATGGAGGCTTAAATTTTTTTTCTCCATATTTTGACCTATGTTCCTTAGGGAAAGTTGTTCAGTTTCATGGATAGATTCATACACCTTTCTCGATGCATTATACCCTTTCTGTTACAAGTTGTCTGCAGTTGATATTTTAGATTTTTTATTTCTCATATTCTAAAAATTTCAGCCTGTTCATAGAATAAGGCTCTTCCCGATACAATTAATCATAATAGTGGCCCGCACCTGGCCAGTGACTTGCTAAAGAAAACATCACCCCTTTCTATTGGCTGTATTTCCACTAGACTAGACGGTATGGCAACGGCACGATAAAGATATCGTCATGATACCGGTTGCTCTGTTTTTCCACTTGGACAGTAATATCGTAGATGATAATTATCGTCCGCCTATTAGTTTCACTCTGAGCGCACACACCCACACACACACACACACACACACACACACACACACGCACATTCTACGTACAATACACTTGCAGTTTGGCTGGCCGGCGACGATGATACCGTTGGGATTCAATGCCGTGCCGTTGCCGTGCCGGCAAGTGGAAAACCGTACCATAAATAATAATTATCATTGATTTTCATACATTATCGCTTTCACGGTATCGTGGAAGATATACTGGTGACGTTACCGTTGCCGTGGACGTGCAGTCTTGTGGAAAAAACGCAAAAACGCCCATTCTGCACATCAGGGCCCATGACTCGTCTGACCTTTTCATGCTGAAATTAAACTTGATATCAGAATGGTCTGAGGGTTAGCCCTTTGTAAAAATGATTAATTTTTACTACCGGATTGCGAGTTTGCGTGGTGTTTTTAAAGTGAGGTATGTATACCTTGTGTAGGTGTGTGCGCTCAGAGTGAAACTAATAGGCGGACGATAATTATCATCTACGATATTACTGTCCAAGTGGAAAAACAGAGCAACCGGTATCATGACGATATCTTTATCGTGCCGTTGCCATACCGTCTAGTCTAGTGGAAATACAGCCAATAGAAAGGGGTGATGTTTTCTTTAGCAAGTCACTGGCCAGGTGCGGGCCACTATTATGATTAATTGTATCGGGAAGAGCCTTATTCTATGAACAGGCTGAAATTTTTAGAATATGAGAAATAAAAAATCTAAAATATCAACTGCAGACAACTTGTAACAGAAAGGGTATAATGCATCGAGAAAGGTGTATGAATCTATCCATGAAACTGAACAACTTTCCCTAAGGAACATAGGTCAAAATATGGAGAAAAAAAATTTAAGCCTCCATACAAAATGCATCAGCTGATAGCGAATTTAGTATGGGAAGATTGGGAAGTCATTTCTTTTTTCGTATTTCCACCTATGTTTCTTAGGGAAAGTTGTTCAGTTTCATGGGTAGATTTACACCTTTCTCGATGCATATACCTACCCTTTGGGAACATGTTGTATATCGATACTTCGATTAAAGCCATCTCGATTTTCGAAGCAATTTCGTCGCTCATATGACTCAGTTGTCTTCAATCTACGGAATAGACCATTAAGTGCAATTTCCTGTCTTCCATCGAGTAGGTTTTCCGATCCAATGAACTCTGTCAGAGTTTTTTATAACCGCCTTATGGTCCCTAATAGGATCTCTGACAGGGTTTGTGTAACGAAACGACCACTATCGATGAACGGTTTTCCAAAGTATGGCATCCTTTTTCTTGACAGATAATCAGGTGTTTCAACCTGCATTGTCCTGTTAGAAAAATCTGACAAAGAACCCGCCACCTCCGGGTCGGACACCCGAAACTCAAACGACTAGACCAAGCAGGCAGTTACGTGTAACTTCACAGAATAGACCGTTTTGAGCGCAATTTCCTGTAGAATCAATCCTATGCTAAGTGAGAAGGGAAGCTTTTAACCAGCCCAACTCTTTCAGCCTTCAGTTCTAACCGATAAATATTAGGAACCAGGGCCGGAACCAGTATGTTTCACAGTACACGAATAAGTGTAAGATAATTGCTGTGACAGTTTTTTTTTTCTTTTTACCTCATTGCGCTTATAAGTCATCTGTTTGGGTACTTGACTGGGTAGCTTAAAAAATTCAAAACGTTTATATTTAAAACTGATGGCTAAAAATATTGTGGATTTCATTCATCATTTAAAAAATAAATGCACATTTAAATTTTAATAATCAAGTTACAAGTATATAAGTTATTGATTTGAGTAGTCAATATTTACTAAAATGTGACGTCATAACTCACTATTTTCATACAAAAAAGCGTTTTTGACATTTCATAAAAAGTTGCTGATTTGACTAGTTGGAAAGTAGCCAAGTTTTTTGTGTATACCAGTATACCTGCTGCGGCAGTTTGATGTTTGATGCTGCTGTGTGTGTCCTAGGTAACTTGTCTAACTTGGAATAGTACCTTAACTCTATACATACTCTATACATAATAATACCGAGGATGTTTTATTCCTTTTATTCATAAAGCACCAGTCAGGTACCAAGGTAATATAATCAAAAACAAATAAGCACTCTTACCACAGCGCCCGCTCCGAAACTAGCCTACACATTTTGCTACGAACGTAGCAGCGTAGGCTTGCGTAGGCTTGCGTAGCGCGACAGAAACTCTCTACGAGAATACTACGACCATCTACGACGAGAAATAAAAATTATTACCCTCAGGCTACGACCCTCAGGCCCTTACCCTTTGTTCTCGATTGGTCTCTAATTCTCATACATACATACATTAAATCACGCCTTTATCCCTAATGGGGTAGGCAGAGCAAAAACGACCTAAACAAAGGTCGTTCCGCCACGTCTGACAAGTTTTGAGGTTTATTACAGATGATTTTAAATATTGCTATAGTGACAGGTTGTCAGCCCATCGCCTAAATTGCAATACACTGAATCCCTTAGCTGGTTTTTACAGCATGCCCGGGAGGAGATGCAGCTGGCACATTCTATGTTTTTCTATTACTCCCAGTCCAGCAAGGAAGTAATTCTCTAATTCTCAATTAGTGTTAAATTACCTGAGTCCAACTTGAAATAGTACCTTTTAACACCTACATTTAATACCAT
>JARACY010006428.1:0-17174 GCA_029255725.1 Scrobipalpa atriplicella
GACGTTCTGGACTCATATATTATACTGTGCTACTATATTGATGACTATATTTATTTGTACCTATTACATTTTAGATAGTAATTAATATTGAAATGAAAATAAAAATAAATAATTTATAACTTTTTTAGTATTTTAAAATTTTATTATCTTATTTTGATGTTGCTAATTCTTCGTTTTCCTGCATTGCTATGCAGGAATGCAGGAAAACGAAGAATTAGCATCATAATTAATGTATTCCTTACCACCATAGTTGTATTCAATTTTGCCTTTGAAAATCTGGAATGAGAAAAATCAGTTTACACGAATTACTACTTTTATTTCTCTAACAAAACATATAGTTGATGGATAACTATATAAACGTTTATCTATAATAATATGATATAATAAATCTCTGGAAGGGTCGTGTACATTGTATATTTTTGTAAAAAAATATTGCAATAAGCTTTATTAACGACACCAAGGCAAAACATTTTTTTTTTAATTTTTGTCTGTCTGTATGTTACCACATCACGCCAAAATAGTAGGTACCTACATAAGGACATACAATACACATACAATACGTAAACGCTTAAAATAAAGAGCTAGGTCAAGAGGGCTGAGTTGGTCAAGTGGACTGAGTTGGCCAAGTGGGCTGAGTTGGTCAAGTGGTGAGTTCGTCAAGCGGGATCAGTTAATCAAGTGGGCTGAGTTGGTCAAGTGGGATGAGTTGATCAAGTGGGCTGAGTTGGTCAAGTGGGCTGAGTTGGCCAAGTGGGCTGAGTTGGTCAAGTGGTGAGTTCGTCAAGCGGGATCAGTTAATCAAGTGGGCTGAGTTGGTCAAGTGGGATGAGTTGATCAAGTGGGCTGAATTGGTCAGGTGGGCTGAGTTGATCAAGTGGGCTGAATTGGTCAGGTGGGCTGAGTTTGTTAAGAGGGTTGAGTTTGTCAAGTGGGCAGATATGGTCAAGTAGGCCAGATCTTTAGGTGAGCAGTTTTAATCGCGGCTATATAAGTTTTTTTTTTCATGCGTTTAACAGTCTACAAACATTCAAACAAAATTTAATGTTTATCATTATCACATTTATCACCGTCGAAGATGTAAATTGAAGTATGGCTTACACGTACCTATTCTAGAAATCTGAAAAAAAAAAATGCCTACTAGTTAATGGTGAAATTATGTACTTACTTCCCTCCTCTTTCCTGTTATTCTTTCTACAGTATACATAATTAAATATTAAAAATATTAGAATCGAAAAACTAAAATATCGCGGCTTGCCATATTGGAGAATGAACATAAAATAATGTTATTCTACTTGAACACTTTTTCCATCATAAAAATCGATTAAAGTTATTGGCCCATAAAAAGCTAATCATCATAAAGTTTTGTTTTATTTTTCTTGCGTAATTTTTTTTTTATCGTAATCGATTTCCTTTCTTTTCTTAAAGCCTGCTACACACAGTGCCGCCGGCATGGACTCCGGCTTTGCCGACGAGCGAAAAGGCGACATGCCGGGGTCGGACTTGCAAACATATTGTGTATTTTTTTAGTTTTTCCTTTCTATCGAATGGGTTTTCGAGTCGAACTACCCGATGAACCCTGGTGTCTGAGTTTTTAGACCGCCTAATAGCACAGGTTATACCTACTTACATTCAAAAAAACTATACTAGGTGATACTTAACATAAAAGGAAAGGGATTTGTGTAATTTTGTACGTAGTATGTTTTTTACAAACAAATATACTCAAGAACTAATAACGCGATTTAAAACCATTCTTACACCATTAGAAAACTACTTTAACGTATAGTAACATAGGCAACTTTTAACTGCAGGAAAATATCCGATTTCAACGGGAAAACTCATTAAGCTGTGGGTGAAACTGTGAAATTCTTCCATGCTGGACTGGGAGTGACAGAAAAACAGAATGTGCCAGCTGCATATCCTCCCGGGCATGCTGTAAAAGTCAGCTAAGGAATTTGAGGGTTTCAGTATTGTAATTTAGGCGATGGGCTGACAACCTGTCACTATAGCAATACACAATGACCATCTAAAATAACCTTCAAAACTTGTCAGACGTGGTGGAATGACTGATATTTCGGTCGTTTTCGCTCTGCCTACCCCATAAGGTATAAAGGCGTGATTTTATGTATGTATGAAACTGCGGCACAAAAAGCTAGTAGGTAACTATGTGTTAAATTGTTACGTTCAATCAACAAATGTGCTCATTGGCCGAAAAAGAGGGACATTTTGCGGATTGTGCGTTTTGCAATACCCAATCCGCGAAATGTCCCTTTGCTTAATACTTAGGCCATAGTACTATTATATATTCTGTGCTTAGGCCCGTATTTATAAAGCGATTTCAAGTTTGAGAACGATATTAAGTGTGGATTTGACAGGTCGTTTTGTACTAAAGTGACATTTGTGATACGAACTGAAACTCGCTGTCACTCTTGAGAGCTGATTATAAATACGGGCCTATGTGTCTGAGTCCAGTCCCTATGCGCGACGACATGCATGATCCAATTGCGGCCGCTAAATTGATACTCAATTTGGCTCAATTAAGCATTAATTAACGCGTTAATGAACGAGCTGGAACCGCCATCGCCAGCGCTATTGTTCGTTCACGACCTTTGTTTGTTAAATTATAACTGTAGATGTCTTTGTTTTATTAATATCTCACATCATTACAATACTGTGATCCTATATAATAATAATATTAATAAAAATATATATATACTTAACTATTTATTTAGGTACTATAATATACATATATTACACAAATAATTACCTGTAATTTTAAACGGTTTAAAATAAGTTTTATTTGTTTTTTATTTTTTATTTTATTGGGTCTCGCGGCAGACCAGCGCTGTGAAGGTGTAATGCACCTTCGCAGCATAAAGCTGAGCTAGACCTTTTTGTCGCCTTAGGTTAAGTTTTAATAATTGTAAAATTTATGTTTAATTGACTGGTGACAAATAAAGATTTTTCTATTCTATTCTATTCTAATAAGTAAGTAGCGACCCGCCCCGGCTTCGCACGGAATTTGTCAGTGTTTCTCTACTATTATTTATTATTAAATATTATTATCGTTCGGCCTATTAAAATTAAACACCTGCATCATACGTAGTTACTAACTAAAAATATATTGCATGTAATATACATTAAACCTTCCTGTTGAATCACCTAATCAACTAAAAAAGCGTCATAATCCGTTGCGTAGTTTTAAAGATTTAAGCATATGTCGTGGCCATATCGTAAAATTGCCCGTTTCATGAAATGTTCGAAAATTTCATGAAATGGTAGCATTTCATGATGTGGGCAGCTAAATTTGACCAGATCATTAAATAGTGAACATTTAACGATTTTGTCATCCATGATTGGCCATATCGTAAAAATTCCAAACTCTGCGGTTTTTTACATTTTGCTCGGTATTTGCGTGACTTGCATAATACTCGAGTACTTTTTCATCATAATATAATCACTTTCTTCGTTTTTTAATGATAAATTATTTCCTTTTTCATTGCGAGAAAAAATATTGTTGTCAATGGCCGCCATGTTGAGTTATGAACAAAGCGCTTCCAGCGCCTCTATCGGTAATTGATGAAACCATTTTACGATATGATCAACATAATGTTGACCATTTGATGAAGTAGCCGCGCGTTTAGTTGACCATAACGACAAACGATTTCTTATCATTGATTTGGCCAAGGCACATCATGATATGACCAATGGATGGTGAAACATTTCATGAAATGCGACCACTTCATGAAATTGTCGAGCATTTCATGATATGGACGATTCTACGATATGGCCACGACACATACATAGAGACAGATAGCGGGAAGCGACTTTGTTTTATACTATGTATAGGCAATAGGCATAATGTCTAGTTATGTATAGGCATAGGCATAATGTCTAGTTTTCGATTTGCAGGTCGTGAGCGTGAGTACTATTTCTACTGCACAAACACGTCATAAAAAACATATAAAATATAAAACTCATTAAAAAGGTCGCAGGAATCATCGTTTTATTTTTTATTTTTCCCTGGAATAACCTTATTTTAACTTCCATGCTGGACTGGGAGCAATAGAAAAACATAGAATGTGCCAGCTGCATCTCCTCCCGGGCATGCTGTAAAAACCAGCTAAGGGATTCGAGGGTTTTAGTATATTGTAATATAGGCGATGGGAAACCTATACCTATCACTACAGCAATATACAGATCTATCTTAAAAAACCCTCAAAACTTGTCAGACGTGGCGTAACGACCTTTGTTTGGGTAGTTAACGCTATGCCTACCCCATTAGGGATAAAGGCGTGATTTATGTATGTATGTAATATCCTTATTTTATTTATATTTAACCCATTATTCATCAATTCATCCACTTATTCTTGTTAAATGAAAACTAATCCCAGTCGTAAAACCAAATCTATTATTTATACATGAAACATAAAACTAAATCAAACTCTATCAATACATCGTAACTTTGTCACCATCATTGGAGATCATTAATTTTCTATAAAAAAAAATAGCACAAAAATTTAAAAGCATATAAATGTCAATAGAACAAAACTTTAATAGCGGAACCGATAGAGATTAAGCTGCGTACACACTGGGACGTCGCGCCGTCACGCTGGGCGGCATCAATGTGAAAGGTCATTAGATGGATGCAATCTGATTCTAGCTGGGTCATTTGGTGGGTTTTTTGGGGTTAGTTGCAGATTTAAGTGCCGAATGAATAAGTAAGTAGAAAGTAGATACAGATTCGTGTAGGTATTTTTTTTTCTTTTTTCTTGTATGTAATGTAAAAAAATTACAATAATATTATGACATGATCTAGCCTAGCATGATTTTGGCGTGATGAATATTAGAAGTTGAATAAAAAGATGTTGTTATTCCTAATCATTCATATTAGTACAATAATAACGTACAAAAACGTCACAAAAATAAACCATCAATAAAACTCAAAATCTAAACACCATTCCTTTCAACGACTTAAGGGTCTATGTGCTCGCGGCAACTGTCCCTTTCAAACCAATGACAGAATGCGCGCTCTGTCCTTTTCTAGCATGGGGCTGTTTCAAGCCGATTTCTTATATTTTTGCATATATCTCAATGTATACAAAAAGTATTGAAAAACAGAGTTGATTATGATGTTCTTCATAATTATACGGTGATTTCGATATAACATTTGCTGTTTCTAAGCTCATAGAAATGTCACAGTTGTTCAAATTCGGCATTGAGACGCCAGATTTTCATGATATTTCTGATGATTTCCTGGTGTAATCATAGTATTTTTAGATTATATCTATGAATCTAGTTGTTCTCCATATTTTAGAGAAGCTAACCATATATAGATTTATTGAAAATTCAACTATTAACTATACTAACAAAGTCAAATGCCGGACCGTGTTTAGCCCGATTTAGAGTACTTCCCTCCTTAATTACCCCTTTTGGCGATGACGCGTGCCCGCATGGGTTGACCGACCACCATAAAAAGTCCCATGGAACACTTACTACTCAATCTTTCAGCGCCATCGGTCCACTACTGATTTATTTTATTTATTTATTTACGTTTTACGAGCTTTAAAGTGGATTTGCTATGCAGGCGACGCTAATCGGGAACGGGTTGCGTAGCTATTAAGCGATAGCGGATAAATAAAAATAGTTTTTTTTTATTATAGGTTACATACCGGGTGTAAGGCACAGCGTCCCGCAAACTGATATGCTCAGTCAACCAAACTGAACAACTATCATTTCCTGAAAAAAGGTCCTGGTGATAGTTGTTTAGTTTCGTTGACTGAGCAACCCCTATAAGTTTGCGGGACGCTGTCCCTTACACCCCGTATAAGTTTCGTCATCATGAACTGATTCTCCCTAATGGTGTTGTACTTCCACAAGGATGATGCTAAATAACATAAAAGGATAGGTATAAACAGCACATAAGCAGGAACGTACTTATAAAAAACGACATAGGTACGTTATTTTGAGAATGAGTACCTAGTCAACTATGTTTTAGACAAAATAAGAACTATAAAAACGATACGATGGATAAAAGACTTATTTATTAATATTTTATGGCCACAAAAAAACTCTCGCAGCATAAGGCACAGTTCACACTATGCTGCCGGCACGCGCCGCGCGCGCCACGCTCCCGCAGCGCCGCGACGGGGCGCTATTGTGTCAGGGCTTTACTGACCAGCGTAAAAAAATCGTTTATTGTACAAATGTTTTTGTTGGCGACGAAAAAGTGGTAAATTAAGTGGAAAGCGATAGGGGTAGGTTTGATTTGGAGGCGCGTGGATTTTGATTGTGTTGGTCACATTTTAAGAGTCTATTAATATGTTAGCTGGTTCATCGATGAATATATCATATTTATTTGATGAAAGATACTGATTGTCAAATAATCATCATCATCATCAGTCACAACAGTCCACTGCTGGACATGGGCCTCCGCAACATTGGGTGGTATATGCCATTACTCACCACGCTTGGCAAGCGGGTTGGTGAGTGCAGTAGAAGTTTTCCATTCACAGGGAACGCTGCTGCCCATTCCCTGGATTTATCCTTTAGTCGCCTTTTTCGACACCCACAGGAAGATATGGGGTGATGCTATTCTAACCCGGCACCACACGGATAATGTCAAATAATATAATTTTATTTTTATTTTGTATTTAATTTAGTCATATTCGTGCCTAGCTCTACGCCCTTATCTGAAACGAAAATTTTCGGGAAACTATTTTGCGTGTTGCCATTTTGTTAACCAGTGTGACACAATAAATGTGTATTTCAGCTTAAAAATTTCACGAATTTAAATTTTTGTAAGTTCTTCTCATACCAAAAGACGAATAAACAAAATATTTGCTATTAACAAAACCCTAAACATTCGCAGGGGGTAGTTCACTACTACACGACACGTCACATCGCAAATTGCGCGGAAAACACGGAGAAAACAGACTCCTTATGCTTTCCCCATTCCTCTCCCTCATCTTCAGCCGCCAAGCGAAAGACAGAGAAAGCCATATGTCAAGTCGAGCGCGAAGTGCCCCGATGGCGGGAAACAAGTCCCGCACGCGTCACCCACGTGCGCGCTGGCGGCCATTGTTCGCGCCAAATCTACCGTAAAAAAATGCATCTTGATTTTCCGTAATTGCATCTTGATTTCACTGATGTTGATGAGTCATTTATTAAAGGTCTTTGATTTCTGATGATAACATCAATATTTTTTTGCTAAATTCATCGCTTTAGTTAGATGGTAATGTGTCTGTTTTATAGCGGATGGGCGCTTTTCCACTAGACGTCACGTCAACGGCAACGGCGACGGCACGGCGACGATCACGTGACAATATATATGGGAATCGATGACATGCCGTGACGGTGCCGTGCCGTCAAGTGGAAAAGCGTGTCATATAATTTCATTGATTTTCATACATTATCTCTACCACGATATCGTCGACGATACCGTGCCGTCGCCGTTGCCGTTGACGTGCCGTCTAGTGGAAAAGCGCCCTATAGCTGGAAGTCCTTAAACAGACTTCGGACTCAGGTTGGTAGAAGTAAGGAGAACATGGTCAGGTGGGGATTTTCTGCAAGCTCAGATGTAGACTGTATTTGCGGTGCGGTGCAAACCATGGCACACTTGACATCGTGCCCGGCGTCCTCCAACACCTGCACGCTAGCAGATTTAATGGACGGCAGTCAATCCGCAATACAAGTGGCTGAATTCTGGGCCGCTATGATGTAATTCCTTGTGTTCCATCGACACGCTAAGAAGAAGAAGCGCAAGGTGAAAGTCAGTATTTGCTCTATTTATGAAATAATGAACAAGTTATTCTTCATCATAGATTCCATGAAATAGGTACTTATTGAATGTCATATGATATGACATGTATGTTATTAACTCTATTTCAGTCTTCCTTGGATTAAATTCAAGAACTAAGCCAATCAGGGTTTGGTTCTGCATTCAAGTCAAATAAATGGTTATAAAATATCACTGTAACATTAACTTCCATGCTGGACTGGGAGTGATAGAAAAACGTAGAATGTGCCAGCTGCATCTCCTCCCGGGCATGCTGTAAAAATCAGCTAAGGGAATCGAGGGTTTCAGTGTATTGCAATTTAGGCGATGGGCTAACAACCCGTCAGCTATTAGCAATATACATAATCATCATCTGTATTAGCCCTCGAAACTTGTCAGACGTGGCGGAACAACCTATGTTTAGGTCGTTTTTGCTCTGCCTACCCCATTAGGGATACAGGCGTGATTTTATGTAAGTATGTATGTAACATCCTTAAAAAATTTTAGGGTAGGGGTAGGTATAATTTACTCTAATTATAGATACCTAGTTATTTTGGCAAACAAGGTTTCCTACTATTTTGAGATAAAAGCAGTTCACAAAAATAAAAATAATTGACCGCATCAACACTCAACCATTTCTACAGCAGTTTCATCGCGAACGAACTAACGAAGGTAACGTCGTTAAGTTACACCCGTTAGTTGCGTTACGTTACTCGCCGGTTCAGTTTCGTTACTATTTCGTTACGTTAACGAGACTAGCGGGCCGTTCGTTAGCGAACATTCAATCAAACTTAGTTCGTTTTCACTGTACCTCCGCTAACTTTTTTACTCTGCAAAATGTTTTTATTCTTTGTACCGTTTATGGTGGAACATATACTAGTTTTTACACAAATTGTTGTAGCTCTAATGAGAATTTGAAATAGAATTTATAGGTTTGGGCATGAAATTTTTATACGTTTTTCGATTCCCACTGTCGAAAAACTTGTAGTTACTTACTGCCACGGCTCAGTGACGAAAATTTGGTAATATGTACAAAAATCCTGTCAAATTGATAAGCAAAGAATATTGAGACTTTTAAGCTTCTTCCGTAAACATAAAGATTACAGCAAAGAGTATTATTCCCAAGTGTACCATTATTATTATCAAATCATTGAAAACCTCCTCATTTATTAAACATAGATTGTATTCTCTAATTCATTCTGAAATAGTAACAACATTGTTAAATATGCTATACAGCTGATAAAGTTTGTTACAAACGAACATGATTAAAGTTTGTTATTAATAGCGGATATACAAACATCCAAACTTTCGTATTCAAATTAGATTCAACAACAACGAAACATCGATCAATCTCGATAAAACCGTCCGTCATAGTTAGTTACAGTTACCAAGTTAAGTTGCAACAAATTTAGTAACTGGTAACAAATTACGTAACTCTAGTTTAATTTCGTAGAATGCTCCGATACAAGATGCTTGCTTTTCTCTCTAGTAAACTCGTGTTGACTGAAATTATATGAAACGAGCTACATGCACTGACATAATATTTAAGGTACCTACTTCTATTTTTCGTTTAGATATTGTTCAAAAATCAAAATGCATTTATCTCTGAGCCATCCTGTTCAATTTTTCTTTTATTGAGTGGGCAAACCGACCTCTGGCATGGTTTGTATAACGGCTAAGTACTACCTGTATAAAAAACAGCTATGGTTTGACGTGCACTTTGAAGCCGCCAGTCGACGGCCTGCATTATCCTAACCGTCCAGCGAAAATTCTCACAAAGCGATACATAGTCAAACATCAACATGGTGCCCTCCTAATCAAATCCACGACCTGCAGGTTGGGAGCCCAAGACCACGGGGGCAGTTAGCAAATAAAATTATATAACTGGCAACAAAATACGTAACTTAAGTCTTAGTTACAATAATGCTGTGTAATTGCGTCTGTCGAATAACAAATTAAAATTTGCGGAGTAATTCTGTGCGAGATGCTCTATCATTCCCGACAATTTGCATCGTGATGCGAGTCAGTTAGGGTGGCCATAATTTAAAATAATAAAAGATGATTTTGAATTAAATGAAAATTAGTTTAGTTATTGCGTAGACCTGTGAATGTTAGAATTTTTAAACAGTCTAAGCTTTTGACTAAATCATTGTTAAAAATAGCAACCGGGATCATTTGACCTTTCCAATATCTTGTACAGACAAAAAGATTTCAGTGTCTTATTCATTACAGAAAAAAAAATATACTTCGCATCTTTGAGAATAGCAAAGATTTGCTACGGCGTAGCACTCGTAGCACCGTAGCAATTCATTTCTACATTTTGAAGTTGATGGTTTTCATTAATTTATTGGATTTTCTATGTTTTTATATACATAAAAAAAAACTTTATGGTTACAGCAACGCGTGTCGGCGGACGATCCACTTTTACGAACTTGGCGCGGAAATAATTCGCAGCTCCTCGTCAGAATGATTTACCTAATAAAAATTATGCTGATCCATTTACAACTTTGATGATTTCCCTCCAGCGCCGGCGTCGCCATCTATTTACCCACTTATATATTCACAGCTCCACTCCGCAATATAATGGGGAGAATAACAGATTTATTTCACATCGCCGCTCGCGTTGTCGCCAATTGAGTTTACAGTTGCCACATTTCTTTTGGCAATCAAAACACATTCTAGGGAGAAGTAACGCGGTTTTCTAGTTTATGTACCGCACATAGAGTGCGCGCAAACAAGCAAATCTTCAAACGGCGCGCCGGCACCGACGTCAAAGACACGAGCGATTCCTTACAAATTGCATTTACGCGTCCCGCGGGCGCCCCTTATCGAGTTGGCTCTCAAAGAGCCGCCATTTTTAAAAGTTCCATCGACTCAGGTAGATCGATCCTCGCTACGGCCAATTGTGGTTCCGCTTTGTTCTTTACCTCCTTTATAGGGTTGACGAAGTTACCGAGTTTCGGCGCACGAATAATTTGTGTTCCAGGCCGCGCGATGCGATTACGGAGTTTCGCCTGAATCCGATCCGGCGCCGGAATCGAATTCCGAGCCGCTTGAGCGAACGCTCCTCTCCTGCACCCCGCACACCGCACCCCCGCCAGACAACTTCGTTTGTTTGTATTACAATGTCGCCATCATGGACCAGATTAATCTATGAACGAGTTTGTCAAAGGCATCGCCATGCAAATTGCTTCCAGATTTCCGAATTAATTCCGTATTGTTAATCATTGATGATGAATTTTCATTTATTCATTTGAAACATAAAGCTTACTAGAATATAAATGGGGGAAATGAACGTACGCCGCGGGGTAGGTAGCTCCAAATGAGCTCATATCTATTCCGCGCGCAAACGAATTCATAACTCGCTGAAACTCATAAAATCATCCACGCTTTTATTAAACGAAAACACAGCTAACGCGGTCCGTGAATAAGTTAACGTACATTTCGTAGCTTGTTAAAACATAAAACATAAATTAGCCATTGGACGAGCCGTAGCAGGTGAGCCTTAGACGAGGAAAAATATAGAGATGAAGCATTGCAACTAAAAATTGAAGCCTCAAAAACTTACGAGTCAGTCAACAAAGAAATGAAATCTGCCTACATTAGTAGGTTTATGTCTTTATAGGCCTAAACCTATATTAAAATATTTGCTTTTTAAATGGCAGTGGATTAATTATACAGTCCAACTAATGGAATCCTGTCAGCGTGGCCTCGTAGCTCATAGCACAAAATCAAAATATTTTATTTCCAGTTGATTCAAAAGAATACTTTAAATCACAAGAAAATTACATTTACTTACATCACAAAAAAAATACAATGAAGTTTAAGCGAGCAGCACGAGAAACTCACACTTTGCGGGCCCCCTTCCTTTTTTTCTATTTTTGTACATGCACCATGTTACACTACTAGTTGAGCTTTCTTGATGCCTTAGCATTAATGCATTTCTCGAGTTATACGCCGTTATTGAGTATCGATCTATGAAATGGGTTAACAGGGAAGTAAATAAAAAAAGGAACAGTATTCCTTTACTGGTTGAAACGCTACGTCTATATTTTTTCAGTCAGGGTTTGCGTAGTGGGTCGACGCAGAGCCCCCAGGCGCACCAGTAATTGCTTAAGAGAAAAATCCAAATGAGAAATGAAAAGGGATTCCCTTTTCAGAGGAAAAATTATATAATTGAATATCTTTCCGTAAGCATTATGAGGTATAAAATATGATAATTGAGTTTTGCCTAGAGAGCGGGTAGTCCTCCCCCCGCCTTCTCCGGTTTATCACTTTAGGTGGATTTGGAGTTATTTCAATTCTTAATTCGCATTTGGATTATAATTTTGGGAGTACCTACTTTTCTCGTTATTTTGACACTGTAACTTTGTAAGGACATTATGAAGATTACTTTTTTAAATTATGATGTGTTTTTATCTCTGTATTTTCCAAATTCTATGAATTGTAAATACAATGAAATATGTTCTCCTTAAAAATAATCACTGCTCATTCCCTAGCTAAATTTAAAGATGTTATTATACCATTTCAAGACACATTGGTAATATTGGTATATTGTGAACTTCATAATTCTTTATTTTACTGTGTGAATAACACCATGGCCCTGATCCTGAGCGCAGGGGGATCCAGCACTTCCTGCCTATTACTGGTTACTGGCCCTAATTAGAGAAACAATTTTGCACTTGATATCACACTTTATTATTGTTCTTCCTGCACCACTTTTGACTTAGTTTCTTTGACTTACAATGTCCAAATCATTCATATGTTATATGCAAAACAGAATGCATCTCACCATCGCCATTTATAATTTACTAAATTTGCAGACGTAAACTACTATAATATTAGTCACAGCTGTCCACCTACAGTAACATAGACCGCCCGGCCACCGAGACAATTTCTTTGCCATATTTCAAAGTTGTTCAGTTTTATCAGTTAATAAAATTTCAACGTGTATTAAATTTTGTGACACCTGTTAAGAATTTAGAAAGCTATTTCGTATTTAATATAAACTTTGACTCTCTAGACAACACTTAAAAAAGGGAAACGCCTACTCGAAACAGTGACATACGAGTATAACCCTATAACTTCACGTGAGCGTAGGTAAATAAATCAACCCCTAAATCTACCTAACTTTTCCAGCGAGGGCGGGGCCCGATAACTGTTATTGCGCTAGTAAATAACAGCTCCGGAACAGGTACGGGGAGCAATTTCTTCCATGAATAATTCAGCGAAGTCCGCCTAGTAAACGCGTTACCATTTTTCATAATAGCTTCTTTTTGATGTTATCCTCCTCCCAGTTATTATGCCTTTTATGTTATACAGTTTGTTCGTAGTTCGATCGCTTGTCTCGGATTACATTCTGATATAATATTCTGATATTATGCGGGTAATAGCGATATTTTACGGGTAGTCGGCGATTTTGAGGAAATGTAAATGATTTCCGCTTTATCTTCTTTATTTATTTTCTGTGTTAGGCTGCACTTCATGCCTTGTACCTTCAATGTTCACGGTATTGAAAAATGACTAAAAGTTATTGACAATTTAATACAATTTATTGCATTAAAATTTAATTAACTGGATATAATTTTTGGCTGTCTTTAAATTAGTTTGATGTTTCCCTACACACTTTTGCAGGTACCTATTCCGCATATTCCCACTAATAAATGTTACATGAATTAAATTTCGAAGAATTAAAGTCAATTTACCATCCACTGTTTATATAACATCTGTGAGAAAGACGCAGTCATATAGCTATGAAATTGAAATGTCAATGTTGTTAAAATAAGTACAAGAAATTTTAAGATATGTCCTATATATTTTGTATCCAACAATATTGATTGTAATATTTAGCATTCTTGAAACTTGATTCATATTCTTGAATTGCAGTGTTGCCCCAAAAGTTTAAAATCTCTCACAACACATGGGTTGGATGAAAGAAATCTCTTTGTAGAGATAAGCTCGCTTTTGCAACAAAATTTGTGATCACCTTTCTGTATTTTTGATGCAATAAACAAACATACAATAAAAAAGACATCTTCAATTACTTCGTACAATCGTGTAATGTAATTGTTTGATTCACCACCCTAAGCAATGCAGTATACAAACATGCATTAAGAAGTCAAGTCACGTCGAGTGTCGCAATCTAACGAGCTTTCCGAAACACAAGTGATTGCGTCCCGGTGGCCTCGAGGCAGCCTTATTCCCGGGAACGAGTGAATCACGAGATTTATTAAAATCAATTGAAAAATATACCTACACGACAAAATTTTACTTTCATTAAAGAAAAAAAAAACATTTATTTCCAGATTGCTCCATAGTTACAATAATTAAAATAAAATAAAATAAATAAACAGTCAAAGAATCAAATTCAATTCATTACATTTCATTACAGCTCACATGCACAAACAGATTTACGTAATTAAGTAATCAAAATCATTAAAGAAAAAGCAGGTAATTAAGTATCACTCGCTTTGTGATTATCTATTCTATGTAATGATGATCGCTGACGTGCAATATTTAATTACTCAATTAAGGGGATCCCCGGTGCCGCCAGCGCCCTCATCAGTTAAAAAAATCAATACTCACTGAAAACGCAATGAATCGAAAATCCGGTAAACCAGATTAAAGAATAGGTACTGAAGTTTGTTTTAAGCACTATAAATTCATGATTCAGTGTTTACAGCGGTTACAGATACCAAAAGTGCTAAAAGTGGCCGTTTTTCGCAAATTTTCCTTCTGTTACTACCAGGAGCTATGAATTGCAATTTTATGATGTTCTAAATTATCTTCTTTGCTTTTATTTCAATCTGGTTTACCGGATTTTGGATTAAATGCTTTTTCAGTGAGTAATGATTTTTTGACTGATGAGGGCGCCACCTGGCTCAGGGTAGCCCCTTAAATCGAGATCGATTGAAGTTTCTTTTTTGTTTTACTTGACTCTACCTGGTCTAGGTGAGATCCAATCAAAGCAGAATCGACATCATCCTACAACCCAAACTCTGAATAAGAAGAATCGGAGTCACGGCAAGTGTCGGAACGACGTTATTGGAATACAAGTGATTGGGTCGCTGTTGCCAGGGGGGAGCAAATCACAGACGACGGCGAGACGGTCCAGGACGGCGAGGAGGCATAACAAGAATCACAATGTACAAGACGCATGTGCATACTTTGTTGACATAAGTGGTAATTAGATGTCGCTGTATTAATGAGTGTAAATTGGTAGTAAATTATAAATGGCGATGGTGAGATGCATTCTGTTTTGCATATAACATATGAATGATTTGGACATTGTAAGTCAAAGAAACTAAGTCAAAAGTGGTGCAGGAAGAACAATAATAAAGTGTGATATCAAGTGCAAAATTGTTTCTCTAATTAGGGCCAGTAACCAGTAATAGGCAGGAAGTGCTGGATCCCCCTGCGCTCAGGATCAGGGCCATGGTGTTATTCACACAGTAAAATAAAGAATTATGAAGTTCACAATATACCAATATTACCAATGGTAGTCTTGAAATGGTATAATAACATCTTTAAATTTAGCTAGGGAATGAGCAGTGATTATTTTTAAGGAGAACATATTTCATTGTATTTACAATTCATAGAATTTGGAAAATACAGAGATAAAAACACATCATAATTTAAAAAAGTAATCTTCATAATGTCCTTACAAAGTTACAGTGTCAAAATAACGAGAAAAGTAGGTACTCCCAAAATTATAATCCAAATGCGAATTAAGAATTGAAATAACTCCAAATCCACCTAAAGTGATAAACCGGAGAAGGCGGGGGGAGGACTACCCGCTCTCTAGGCAAAACTCAATTATCATATTTTATACCTCATAATGCTTACGGAAAGATATTCAATTATATAATTTTTCCTCTGAAAAGGGAATCCCTTTTCATTTCTCATTTGGATTTTTCTCTTAAGCAATTACTGGTGCGCCTGGGGGCTCTGCGTCGACCCACTACGCAAACCCTGACTGAAAAAATATAGACGTAGCGTTTCAACCAGTAAAGGAATACTGTTCCTTTTTTTATTTACTTCCCTGTTAACCCATTTCATAGATCGATACTCAATAACGGCGTATAACTCGAGAAATGCATTAATGCTAAGGCATCAAGAAAGCTCAACTAGTAGTGTAACATGGTGCATGTACAAAAATAGAAAAAAAGGAAGGGGGCCCGCAAAGTGTGAGTTTCTCGTGCTGCTCGCTTAAACTTCATTGTATTTTTTTTGTGATGTAAGTAAATGTAATTTTCTTGTGATTTAAAGTATTCTTTTGAATCAACTGGAAATAAAATATTTTGATTTTGTGCTATGAGCTACGAGGCCACGCTGACAGGATTCCATTAGTTGGACTGTATAATTAATCCACTGCCATTTAAAAAGCAAATATTTTAATATAGGTTTAGGCCTATAAAGACATAAACCTACTAATGTAGGCAGATTTCATTTCTTTGTTGACTGACTCGTAAGTTTTTGAGGCTTCAATTTTTAGTTGCAAATGCTTCATCTCTATATTTTTCCTCGTCTAAGGCTCACCTGCTACGGCTCGTCCAATGGCTAATTTATGTTTTATGTTTTAACAAGCTACGAAATGTACGTTAACTTATTCACGGACCGCGTTAGCTGTGTTTTCGTTTAATAAAAGCGTGGATGATTTTATGAGTTTCAGCGAGTTATGAATTCGTTTGCGCGCGGAATAGATATGAGCTCATTTGGAGCTACCTACCCCGCGGCGTACGTTCATTTCCCCCATTTATATTCTAGTAAGCTTTATGTTTCAAATGAATAAATGAAAATTCATCATCAATGATTAACAATACGGAATTAATTCGGAAATCTGGAAGCAATTTGCATGGCGATGCCTTTGACAAACTCGTTCAAGATTAATCTGGTCCATGATGGCGACATTGTAATACAAACAAACGAAGTTGTCTGGCGGGGGTGCGGTGTGCGGGGTGCAGGAGAGGAGCGTTCGCTCAAGCGGCTCGGAATTCGATTCCGGCGCCGGATCGGATTCAGGCGAAACTCCGTAATCGCATCGCGCGGCCTGGAACACAAATTATTCGTGCGCCGAAACTCGGTAACTTCGTCAACCCTATAAAGGAGGTAAAGAACAAAGCGGAACCACAATTGGCCGTAGCGAGGATCGATCTACCTGAGTCGATGGAACTTTTAAAAATGGCGGCTCTTTGAGAGCCAACTCGATAAGGGGCGCCCGCGGGACGCGTAAATGCAATTTGTAAGGAATCGCTCGTGTCTTTGACGTCGGTGCCGGCGCGCCGTTTGAAGATTTGCTTGTTTGCGCGCACTCTATGTGCGGTACATAAACTAGAAAACCGCGTTACTTCTCCCTAGAATGTGTTTTGATTGCCAAAAGAAATGTGGCAACTGTAAACTC
>JARACY010006429.1:0-17173 GCA_029255725.1 Scrobipalpa atriplicella
CATAAACCTCACATGAACAAGCGACGGTTAATTAAATACAAATGCGCGCCCTCAAATTCTATGCCTGTTCTCCTTTCGCACAGACTCTACTAGGATAATAAGTAAAAATATAACACTACTTTAGTTGCACCAAAGTCATCATTCATCAAACTATAGTTCAATAAAATAATCGTTCAGAAGCGTATCTACCCGAGATACGCGAAAGTCTTTCCACCAAACACAGAAATAACGTCAATTTAAATTAGCTACTTAAAAAAAAAACACTTGACTCAACACATCACCTCTTAGGAAACTCCACGTTATCAAAGCTGATCTGCCGCCGAGCTCGCATCTTAGCGGCTTCTTCAAAAGAAGGCATAGAATTAGACTTGAATAATGGAACTTTTTCTAGCAAACTCAACCCGCTGCTGCTGTTGGAGTTAGTATCGATATTGACTAGTTTATCTTGGAGGATGTTCTTGGAGCAACTCCTAGGTTGCTCCTGCTTGACCGTAGCGTCGATGTTTTCTTTAACTTGTGACTGTGAAGCGAATGGTATGAAGGTGGTGGTGGGAGCGGGTTTGGTTTTGATCTGTTGGTACTGCGCGGCGGAGATGTAGCCGGTGAGTTTGGTGGTGTCGTTGGTGACTTTGAGCGCCTCCTCGTGGTAGCAGTCCTCCACCGAGCGACCTTGGATGATCGCGAAAACGTACTGCCGGGCGAGTCTAGGAGGACAAGGGTTGGAAATCAGACGCTTTGCTATATTTAGATTTCTTTGGAGGTCACGCGAATTTGATTCGAGTGTTATGCTGATGTGATCTTTCACGTTATCAATCAAGGTATACTAACTTATATCGCGAGCATGTGAGCGTGTGAATTTTCGTTAGAGAACAAGATAAGTTTAACTGGCAAGCTTAGCGAGCGCAAGTATTTAATATTAATCGAGCGTAGCGAGTGCGAGATCTTATAGTACCCAATGTGATACGTACCTTATCGCGAGCGTAGCGAGCGCGAGATCTTATGTTACCCAATGAGATACGTACCTGTAACACGATCGTAGCGAGCGAGAGATCTTACGTAACCCATTGAGATACGTACCTGTAACACGAGCGTAGCGAGCGCGAGATCTTACGTTACCCATTGAGATACGTATCTGTAACACGAGCGTAGCGAGCGCGAGATCGTATGTTACCCAATGAGATACGTACCTGTATCGCGAGCGCCGCGAACGTGTTTTTACATTAGAGATCGAAATACCTAATGGTACAATTACTTACTTGAGCATAGTTTCGGAGGTGGATGACTTGGGTGCGTTGAGCCGGGCGGCGTGCGGCGGTAGGGCGAGCAGCTTGCGGGTGAGGCGCGCCAGGTTGGACGCCTTCTCTCTGAAGCCGGGCGAGGACATGCGCCAACCGTGCACGCGCAGAGCCTCCGACACCGCCCACAGGAGTTTCTGTAGGACATATTTAGTTGATATGTTGGAAATACTATAAAAGGAGAAGGTTTTTTAAAAAGATTAAAGTGTATACCCCGTAAATGGCATGGATAAGCCTGGTTAAACGATTTACTGGGTCAGCTCGCACCATCGTCGACTCTGTCTCTGTAGTCCTAGAGTCAAGAGCAAACCCGTTATCAATGCAAGGGCCCATCTAGATTGCAACCACTTTTCTACCAGAATTCGGCCCTAAACATTTTTTTTGTTCTATTAGTATATTGTCGGCCATTGTCGGCCGACAGAGGCTGCAAATAGAGACGCCTGGAGAGAATAAGGGGAGGCTTTTGCTCAGCAGTGGGACTTAAGACTATTAAAAAAAATTGTAAATTGTAGTTCTAGTGCATTCAACTATTTTTCTGTATGAACACACTCCAACAATGTCTCTCTATCACACCTTCCGAGACTAGAGCCAAGACCTATCGCAAATAAAAAATACTAAAAAATAAAATATCCAAGATACACATTTAATTGTTTTCTCACCTTCTTCCTCGTCTCATCCAGCTCAATGCTATTCTTCGTCGCGAACATCTCCGAAGCTCGTCTATTGAACGCGTGCGGTTGCGACGAGGTGCCGATAGAATCGCCCCCAAAAGACAAACTCTTAGCGATCTTACTGCGCCCATTGTCCATACTGTCGTCTAAATCACGCTTGCGTTTCAAGAATTGGTCACTTTGAGTTCCGTCCATGCTTTTAGTGTCAGCTGTGACTGGAGACCCGAATAAGGCTCTTCTGGACTTCATAGCTTGGTTAGGGACAGAAGTAGAAGGCGCGGGAGGTACGCATTTTCTGTTTACTGGGCTTATGAATAATGCTCTTTTTATTTCGCGCGGTTGAGATCTTGTGACGTTTTCGGAGTCCATGAGCAACCTTGAAATAAAATGCAATTACAACAACACATAACATAATAAAAAGTATAACACAGGCGGTTTTATTGCTAAAGTAGTTGCAATTTTTGTCAGGTATATTTTGAGTGGTAGAAAAGTACGTAGCAGTCAGTTGAATAGTGCAAACTTAATAAACTACAGTGCTTCGGAGAGCACGTTCAACTATCGGTCCCGGTCACTGCCTTTGATAGCAGTCGTTACGTAAACCGTGTCAGAGGCCAATTAGCTCTGCTATTAAAAACTCTGACACCAGAGTTATTGGGTCCATAAACCGGTCCGGAAACCAACTCTACAACGTGTAACATAAAGGGTATATGCATCGAGAAATGTGTGAATCCACCCATGAAACTGAACAACTTTCCCTAAGGAACATAGGTCGAAAAACGAAAAAAAAGTTTTGACTTCCCATACAAAATGCGCTATCAGCTGATGCATTTTGTATGGAAGGTAAAAAAATTTTTTTTACTACCCTGAAAACTGCAGTGTCCTACATTACATACCTCCTCATGGCCTTCTTCTTGGTGGAGCTGCTCTTAGGTGTTTTCCCGGGGGTTTTTTTCCCCGGAGTTTTGCGCGTGGGTGTTTTCTTCCCGGGCGTTCGTCGCAGCCGCGGACTTTTCCGTTCGCCTGAGTTTATCAGCTTCCTGTGCGGGAAGAAGCTAAACATTGTTGTGGTTAGATTTGTGTGCAGTAAGATACAAATATTTTAAAGGATGATTTTTCACTAATAACCGTTACTTTAAACTGTTAATGAAAAGAAAATAAATTGCTAACCACCAGAAACATAGGCACAGAAATAATATAGCACAAAGCGCTATGCTTCAACATTTTCAATGCGAACAGCTAAAGACTGGAACTCCCTGCCTGCGGATCTGTAGCGGAACGCTATAACCTGGGCCTTTTCTGGGGCTCCATCATAGTCTGCATCATCACTTTCCATCTAGTTAGAGATGGCGGACAAATGATTGCCTATCAACTATAAAAAAAGCTGTTGGAAAAAGTTCGTAACAAAGTTGCTTATCACTGTTTAATCAATAAAACTTACTTCTTATCAATGTAGACCATCTTGGACTGCGAGGAATGTGCCTTCTCTCCAATGGTGGCGGCCGAGCAGAACGCCTGCCGCCGCCGCGCGAGATGGGACAGGCGACGTCCGGGGGACTTCGCTGCCGCCATCCTGGGAAGAAAAACATGATATTGAATAAATAAACTCATAATACTAAAGTCAGTGGCAATCCCGATGTCGTGAATTCCACCACGTACCAATGTGTTTTACGGTTTCCGAATTTCATATACATGTAAGTTTATTCGGCGCTTTTACGGTGAAAGGAAATGTCGTGAGGAAACCTGCACACACCTACGAAGAAATTCAAAGGTTGTGGTGAAGTCGACCAATCCGTACTGGGCCTACGTGGTCGACTAAGGCTCGATCGCCCTAATTCAGGGTAGGCTCGTGCCCTCAGCTCGTGCCCCTCGGGGGACGGATATGAGTTGATGATGATTAAAGTCAGAATATCATATCATGAAACCATAATCTTCTAGCACGTGTTGTCAAATCCAAAATCTAGGAGATATTTCTTTTTTTGTTGAAATTAATGGCATTAGAGTCTGTGCGTAAAGAGAACAGGCATGGAATTTGAGGGCGCGCATTTGTATTTAATTAACTGTTGCTTGGTCGTGTGAGGATTATGCCCCGGCTTTAACAGTAACCTTCTACATTAAATTTTGGAGGTTTTAGGTCAAAGACCTAGGCATGTTAATTAATACAAATTAGCGCTCTCCAATTCTATGCCTGTTCTCTTTTCGCACAGACTCTAGTTACTGTTTCTCTTACTTGAGCCTTATAGCTTTTCTTTTGCTCGCACTGCTCGGAGACTGAAACCCTCCAGAGTGTACGTTGACGGTGGAATCCGTCTCATTACCGACGTATCGTTCGCCGTACCGCAAGGACAGTAGCTCGAACTTCTCCGAGTATTGGGTAAGGTTGTAGCTGGAAGGGAAATGTGCTGTTGTAGATGGCTCGATTGATTAGATACTCATCATGAACTAGTTTTATTCACAATTACTAATATTAAAAGAGAAAATATTTGTATTTTTGTATGTACATTTGTTACAAAGCTATGTTCAGCCTGAGTAATATAGGCTAAGAAACCTCATTATGCCGCGGCGGGTAAAACTGCGACGCAAAAACTAGTGGTTTTGTATTAAAATAAGATCTAAAAAAATAACAAAATAATGCATTAAATAAGTATGGAATGGGGGGATGATGGAATTCAAAGAATGAAATAATTTGATACTTACTAAACATCATGATGCCTGCACTTCAAAACCTCCGGCCAAGAAGTCTCCCTTGCCTCAGCTTCAGTGCAAGTTTTCAGCTCTATTGTTTTATCAGCACTCGTGTCCAAATCTGGCTTTATTTCTGTGCCCAATTCACTATTTGGCCTATCCAAAGATTCCGTCAATTCACTCTTTACTTCTACTTTTATATCTTCAGATTTATCCGTTGTATCCTCGGAGTCTGTTGGTATTTGGACAAAAGACACTCTTTTGGTAGGTGTTGAGGAGTTTAAGTCAGGAGTGACTTTTGCATTGTCAGTGAATGCTGGCAGGAAACAGTAGTATTTCTTCAGCATTTCTGTGACGTCGATTTTGAGGGTTGTGACTGAAGGTGGCGGGAGAATGCCTTGGAGGTTTTCCTAGGAGAGAAAATGCAATAATTTGTTAGTCATAGATTAAATATTGATAACATTAGGACCAGAAGCAAGATTAGTTGTTTATTTTCAAGTCACTTTGTGTTGTTTTATTATTGTAAGTATAATTTATGTATGGATGCTGAGTTGATCAATAATAAACAAATAAAATTATAACCCACAAAGCAACTATATTTTTTTAAAGGTATGGATTGGTATAAGGTATACATTGTTATTGTTGTGAATTTGTTAATCATCTCATTACAGAACTTGCTCTTGGAGTTTAAACTAGGAAGTAGTTTGTGATTATTATTGCAGCAAGTTTTCTAATAACAGCTGATTAAGTATTATTCAGAATCATTCTATAAACATGTTTAACTTGTTAACCTCATTATTTTGATGATGCAGGCAGCATGCAAACCAATTAGGTTATGGACAGTTTTTACATGTGTAAATGACCTAATTTTTTATTATTATAAGATAACATAAAAGATATTGAATTTGGAGCACACATGGAGTGACATAGAGCTCTAAGATATAAACTTCCTAATAAAACTAATACTCTTTAGAGATAGGAAGTACTTCAGTTGGTTTAAGCTTATTGTGCTCATTGGGCTACTGTAGAATAAAACTTTCTTTGGCAAGGAATGTCTATTTATCCAAGGGATGGTAGATAACTAGATTTGTTCTAGTTTGTAATAGTAATTTACAAACCATTTTTTAGAAATTAGAACATTACAGGTTCATTAATTTGTGCCATTTATAAAAAAAGCTGTAAAAACCAGTTGGCTTACTAACCTCCAATTTCCTTAATTTTCTCTTGTCATAAGTTTCATAATCCTTCAGAAAACTCCAAAAGGGCTCTTCAGCAGGCGCTGGTTCCTCTTCGCCCTCAGAGAACATGTCCGGAGATCTCACTCCGCTGTCAAAAGATGCTTCGAGTGAAGAGTAGCTCTGCTCAAGGTTCCACTTAACGTTACTCTCGTCAGCAATGGATTGTTGCTTTTTCTCACTAAACTCTTCATACTGAGAATCCCCTGTGCTCTCATTAGTTTTCTCTATTCTGTTCATGTCTGAGCTAGGGTTAGATGTGTCTGTCAGTTTGTCTAAGGATGGCTTCTGATCAGAATCAGAGACATTATAGCTGTTGGAACTGTCTGTTGTTTCTATTGGATTGTTTTCTCCATTAGATTGGTCTAGAGACTTCTCTTCTAAGTCAAGCCCAGAGCTTGAAGTTAAAGCAGTAATGGGGTCAACTATAGGTTTGAGCTTCTGCACATGTTTGAGGGTGCCATTGAAGGATAGTTCTCGCGTCGGGAGTTTAAATACGGTCTCGTCGGGTCTAGTGTCGCGGAACAAAGGTACACTGTCCACTGCATTGTTGCTGTTCTCCATAGTTGAGGTTATAAACACAGGCTGCTTGAAACAGTGGGGTTTGAAGTCCTCGGAGGAAATCGGCACGTCAGTATTATCCGATTTTTCAGTGAGGAGACTATGTTCTGTCGTTGTATTCGTGGCACTAGAGTTATCTAGGGAAGACGCCGCGAGAGAAGAAATATTTGTATCCTCAATTTTACCACAATCCGTGTCCAAAATAGACGACACTTTATCAACAACGTCCTTTAGCTGATGGGGAGAGTTGCATGCACGGTCAGTGATTTCGTAATGTTTATTTACGCAAAGATCAGCGTTACCTTCCAAGGAGCTCTCGTACTCACAGTGTGTCGCAGGCCCCGGGTCGCGGTTATCAACGAAGGTGTCCACAACATTGAAACTTCGTAAATATCTCTCATATAGAGAAAAACTATCACTCATTGAGACCTCATTAGCGTTGGAGTCTCTGAAGGATTCCATCACCACTACATTTTCGTTTTACAAAAGAAAACGGTGTCGTTTCATGTTAGATTTGTTTGAATTCGGTTTGTGTAGTTTGTCGTTTTAATTATTTAGCTAAAACTTGTGTAATTTACTACTAATTTCATGATAAAATAACCGAAATAACACAAAAAAGCGCTGCTGTGAGCGCCCGCCAGTTCTTCAGTGATGCCACTTTCTAAAATTTACCCATTTGTATGTAAATTAAATGGAAGTTAAATAAAATTTCTAATCCGTTTCTTTCATAATTTTCAGTCCAAAGGGAGACAGCAATAAAAAAACAAAATCTTAAGGGTCTATGTGCTCGCGGCAACTGTCCCTTTCAAACTAATGACAGAATGCGCGCTCTGTCCTTGTCTAGCATGGGGCTGTTTCAAGCCGATTTCATATATTTTTGCATATATCTCAATGTATACAAAAAGTATTGAAAAACAGAGTTAATTATGATGTTCTTCATAATTATACGGTGATTTCGATATAACATTTGCTGTTTCTAAGCTCATAGAAATGTCACAGTTGTTCAAATTCGGCATTGAGACGCCAGATTTTCATGATATTTCTGATGATTTCCTGGTGTAATCATAGTATTTTTAGATTATATCTATGAATCTAGTTGTTCTCCATATTTAAGAGAAGCTAACCATATATAGATTTATTGAAAATTCAACTATTAACTATACTAACAAAGTCAAATGCCGGACCGTGTTTAGCCCGATTTAGAGTACTTCCCTCCTTAAGCTTAAATTATAACATTACTGTTTAGATATTTTTTTAAACTTTATCGAAATCCAACAGGTTCTGTCGTTGAATTTAAACCGAGAGAATAGGGAAACGGAAGGAAGAAGGGGTAATAGTAGGTGTTTAAATGGCAACAACAACCCTTGTCAGGGTTGCCATAATTGAAATGGTGCGTTCTTTTTGCACAATACATGACTACCTGATAATACTGTATTATACATGACTGTTAAATTACGTAAGAAAGAGATAGCTTTTTATGGCACCTTATTTTCTTATTCTGTCCGATTTATTCGCAGGTGCGCTGATTGAGAGAAAAATCATCGTGGCATAATTTTTTTAATTTGGCAACAACTTTACCCGGGGAATTTGAATATGAATATTTTTTCTAGCAGCTGAATGCTTCATGCTTCTAGGAGGCGTAGACAGAGAAAACTATTTAAGGGTTCCGTAGTAGTCTGAAACCCTTATTATTTTGTCATGCATGTCTGTCTGTATACCATTCATTCCTTATAAATATCTTAGATTTTCAAGCGATTTTAACATGACGCTTTGGAAATGTTAAAAAAATATAAAAAACAAGTGTTAGTTGCATGAAAACTATAACGGAATGTGTAGGATTTGTAGATGAGAAAAATTGTTACAACAAACTATACTAAGGTAACATCCATTCATCCATACTTACAAACTTTCGCGATTATAATATTAAGGTGACCACAGACACAGAAGATACTGTAATATATCACTCATAGCTCGACATCTTTCAACATATTTTTCCACGGGCATGGTATAAGAAAATTTGTGGGCATCTTCGTATCTTTCGGTTTGAGGTGTGCGTCCCCCCAGCCAGCCCAAACGAGATAGGTGTCTTTATCATATATCAGGATTTAGAGCATAATTACAGCACATAGCAGTACGAAAATAAACCTTATTACATCCCGATACAACACAAAATCGCTTGAAGGAGGGAAAATATGTTGTAAGATGTCGAGCTATGAACTATATATTTATAGTTCATAGCTGTGTCTGTGGGCACCTTTATTAGGATATTATGGGCGTGTCCAACAAGCTCTCATCTCACGCTCTTGGTCGGCTTTTATCTAGGCTTTCGAAATAGAACAAACAGAAATAAAACACAGCCTTGAAAAAATATGTACTAACTTTATATACTTGCTAATGAAAAATAAGCAACGCTTGGAAATTATACATAACACTCAGACAAACACATTTTGTTAGGTGTTTTGATATAATCCATAATTATCTAATTTTGGTATAAATAATACTTTGCTTTACTTTTGTTTTGACAAGTTAACATAGAATGTTCAGAAATGTATTCATGCAATATATTATACAGTTCAGTGAAAAAAACTAGATGCTTGTATCAATTATATCTCTGTGATGCTATTCTTGAAAAATTCCATTTTCATTCCATTCCAAATGTCCTAAAACTAGACAAAATCAAAACATCAATTTTAATTTTTACACGTATTTTTAGTTTTAATATTTAGAAGTGGTATGACTCACTTTTGCTTAAATAATTGTTGGTAAATGTTCTCCAGCTTTGGTAAAAGCATATAAAAGGTATAATTTAGAAAATAATTTATACCACAGGTAAAGTTACTTTCGAATTATTGAAACACATTTCAAAACAAAACCTGGAATATGCCGCTACTACTAGAGATCCTTATAATATAAAATTGTAGGTACTTATTCCGGACTCTGGAACCTTAGCGCATGAGTAGGTAAATATAGTGACCATTTTGCTCTCCAGGGCATTTCTACAAAAATAATATCTTCCATGCTAGACAGGGAGTGATAAAAAAACATATAAAATGTGCCAGCTGCATCTCCTCCTGGGCATGCTGTAAAAATCAGCTAAGGGATTTGAGGGTTTCAGGTTTCATTGCGATGGGCTGACAACCTGTCACTATAGCAATATACAGATCCATCTGGAATAACCCTCAAAACTTGTCAGACGTAGCGGAACGACCTTTGTTCAGGTTGTTTACGCTCTGCCTACCCCATTAGGGATAAAGATGTGATTAATATGTATAAGTGAATTCGTAATTTATTATTAAATATTATTATTAGCTGTCGGTCGTCAGTCGTTCGCTGTTCCGTTAATAATCTGGTAAGCGTTAATAAATGTTATTATTATTTTTTTACTTAAAATAATTATATATTTTATTATTATTATGTATTGCGTGGCTTTGATAAATTGATATACCTACCTATAGATTATTTTATTATAAATTAAATATTAGATAAGGTATTTACATTTTAATCGTCTATTCGAATCAAATATGAATACAGCATATTAAACGGATATGTATTTCTAGTACAAGCCTCTATAAGTTACGTAAAAACATTTTTAAACGTAATTTTACGTACATATGAATCAAAATAGTCCGCTCACGATTGTCCGCGGTAGCTCAGTTGGTTTAGAGCGTGTTGACGGTATTCCAAAGACGCAGGTTCAATTACTGTCTGCAGTTGAATTTTTGATTAGTTATTTCTCATATAACCCGTGCACATAAAGAAACGATCTATAAATGGCCGACGCTCGCATGCGTTCTCGCTTACTCTCTATTAGGTAGAGCGAGAACGCATGCGAGGCGGACCAATCACGAAGCGAGCGGACGCCATTTTCGGATCGTTTCTTTAAACGCTCGGCTTATATATATGAATCAAAAGTTCTTCAATGTCAATAACATTAAAGCTAAAAATAAATTATTGCTTATTTATAAATGTACTTGTTCAATGTGCTCCACTTCAACTTGTGTTTCAAATATCTTTGTTTTTTCTTTGGTAGTGTGATTGTTCTTACTATGGTAACGATAGATATGCGAGCTCTTCTAAAAGTGTTTTATCAATGTTGTCGACTTGTTTCATTTCGTCCGTGGTTTCACCCACCGTGGTTTTACCCCCCGTGGTTTCACCCACCGTGGTTTTACCCCCCGTGGTTTCACCCACCGTGGTTTCGACGATGGTGCGGTCGTCTTGCTCCGACGATTTTTGCTCTTCTAGCTGTAGACAAACAAAATTGTGAAACATTAATATAGTCCTCCCAACCGATTTTGTGCGCGGGACTAGTTTTTAGTGCCGGAACACACAAGTGCACTCTCTATTCCTTCAATCTTTTATTATGATGGGACAGATTGACTGAACTGACGCGCCCAGAGAGAAATCGGGCGCAGGACCGACTATTTACATGCCCATCCGACAGCATGGATCATCTTACTTTTCGGACAATCAGGTGATCAGACTGCAATTTCCAAACCAAACTAGACACAACACCACAAAGTTGTTCTAATAATCCCGTTCAAAATTCGCGCAAAAATCTCAAAACTTGTGCAGTGTGAGTTGCTAAGGTTGCGCCTGCGTCATAACGTAGTTCTGCTTAATTTCACTAGGTAGCGTTGGTTACTTCTCAATATTGACACTAGATGCCGCTATCAATTGATCTGTATATACCTCTCTCTATTGACTACTTCGTTTTGCTGCCACTCGCTCACGACACATTTTCTTTCGTTTCTACAATCCTATACTCACATCAGGTTCCCCCAGTAGTGTGTTGGCTAAGTATGGTGCTCTGAGGACGCCCCTCCAGTAGAGCTTCTCAAGCGGGCGGTTGACGCACCAGCCGGCGCAGCGCACGCCCAGGTCACGCCAGTATTTCACCTCACTCCTGGTAAACAAATTACAAAACTAGGGGTCTTTTATTATATAATATTTTAAATTATATTTTTTTTTATATTGTATTTTATTACATTAAAAAAATGGGTATGTCAAGCTAGTCATTGAGTAACAATGAGTATGTCAAGCTACTTACACACACACACACACACACACACACACACACACACACACACACACACACACACACACACACACACACACACACAGAGTAGCAATGGGTATATCAGGCTACTGATAGAGTGTAACAATTGGTATATCAAGATACTATCAAACTACTCACGGACTGACAATATCCTTATGTAGCAGGACGGCACTGACCCCGCACCACCTCGCCTCATGCCTCCACAGTTGCATGTGCAAGAAATCTAGCACCCACATGGCAGCTCGTTTCATTATATTGTTCTCAAATCTGTTGCAAATAGACATAATTAGTAATAAGTTTCCTCTACAACAGATAAGAATAAGTAAAGTATTGATTGACTTACCTAAAATTAGTAGGTCCATTTTCCGCATCATAGTCCATTGCACTAAAGATGTAAGGTCGATAACTCATAGCACCCACTATGCCAGGATCTTTCTTTCGAATCTGTAAAACGACATATTCATGGACATTTTGATTAGATTGATATAATACAATAAAAAAAACTATTTATTTATTTATGATATCTGACCTGGTAAAGTACAAACGGGTTGAAGCAAGTTATAGCAGCATATTCATACAGCTGATGCCTTTTCTTGTATGCCTTTAGAACACCTTCTATCACCTGTAAAAAAATGTGATAAATAAAAAAAAAAAAATGAATTTATTTGCAACTTACGGTTTACATACAAACATGTTTGCCTGACCCCCAAACTAGGTTTCCCTGTGCTATGGGAGGCCAGTCTTCCATCCGGTGTACATTTTTATAGTAATGGTTTTTAACACATTTTACACTTACATCACTAAATTATTAATACTTAATTAAGTTAACGTTTATAGCCAACATTTAATCACAAAGTACAAAATTAAAACATAATCGGTGGAACAATTGGTGAAACATAATGTGAAACAATTTTTACATATCTGACATACATACAAGTTGAACAAAAGATGTTTTTAGACAATGATCAATCCTTTTTCAAGTGCATTTAAATACATAATTTTACAACTAATATGTATATTTACAATAATAAACAATGATAATGTAGTTTACCTCATTATCTTCTCCCTTGATATCAATGATGATCCTGGCTTGCTTCTCCAGTAAGTAGTCCAGAGCATCATCCAGCAGGCAAAGGTGAACTTCTTTGAATTTCTGTCTGCAATTCAACAACTGTATCTACAAAACTTTAACCACACTTGACCTGAACAGTTTTTCTACTTTATTCTTTTTCTAAAAGTTACAGTAACTGTTTAAGTTACACATTTTAGTCCCCCCTAAAATATGTAATTTGGAAGTTGGGACTTTAGGGTGTTTGTGCATTCATCATCCACATTAGATTTGTATTAAAAAAAAAAACATACGAGACACACATGGATGGGTGCACAAACACCCTCAGTTTCAAAAGTTCTTAAATAAAGTACAATATTTTTGGTGGTTTAGCGCATATGATCTTTACCCATAAGAAAGTGATAACACCTTTTAGTAAATTATGTTAAATGATGTTTTACCTGTTTGGATGTTTAGCTCCAACATCAATATTTTTCACATTATCCCAACTTGTTGAACGAATATTAGATACAGTGGACTCTGTTAGTCTTTGAAGATCAATGTCATGCAGTAACACCAGTTTACCATCTTTTGAACTGCGCACATCTAATTCAATAAACTTGCAGTCTTGATCTATGCACTAAAAATAAACAATATTTATAATACTTAGTATTATAGTAATATTTGATGCATTAAAACCTAGAAATATACGGTCATACAATGTTTATTTTGTATTGATTGTTTTTATTTAATTCATCACAGAAACTTACCATGAAATCTTATATAAAACGTAAATATACTACTCATAAATTAAATAAAGCTAAAACTCACGTATTTAAATGCTTCTAAAGTGTTCTCTGGCGCGTCCAAAGCTGCACCTCTGTGTACTATACAACGGACCACTTTCTCTGGATGTAACTCGAATTCCTCCGTCCCAGGGACAGGACCGAATATGCTGAGCTCGTTCTTGGGATCTGGCTTCTTCAACTTGGTCACGTAATAAACTATAACACCCACAAGACCAGCGTTGAGCCCAAAAGGGACCACTGTGTGAAACACCGACATTAATAAAGAAATACTAGAAATTATATACAAAAATGTGCTGTAAAAAATATTTAGAATGGTGAAAAACATTTCCACGCTTTCGTTCGTTGTTAATTTTGTTAATTTTAAGCCAAAATAGGTTAGAAATTAATAAATAAATAAGGCGGGGTCGAAGTTTGTTGACGAATGCGTTTCATTTTACGCTATGCTTACGTACTTACGATCGATATTTTGACAACCCAACGTTCCGTTCCGTTTCACAAATTTTACCGACAAGCTCTAAAAAAAGGGCGCACTGACAATTTCAATTTCAAGGGACTATTTCTTGTATATTTATCTGCTATGTTTATTAAAACTCACTGATCAAACAAGTTAACTATGAACCTTACATCGAAAATAATAAAATATAAGCCCATACTTAACTATATACTACACACACATTCCTATTTGAGTAAAATGTATTCATTCGTATTATTAATTTTATGCTTTGTCGCGATCGGGTTTATAGTTTTTCAGAAGTTTAGTATGTTCAAAAACTTGAATACGCTATCTTTTTTCCATAGAAACAAAGTGAGTGAAAGAGATAGGAACTAATATCTTTACAAGACCGACACGTGCGGACATAGCATTTGACAGTGACAGTTAATTAAAGTGATGAAAGTTTTTAAACGAAGCTTCCTTAGTCGCTATAGGGGTATGAATCTCTCATAGAACCCAGTGTCGGCATAAAAATCTTCACGTCTAGCGCCATCTATCCACAGGATAAGAACATGATGTAACTTGGTACACCTAGTTCATTACTTTGCCTCTAGATGGCCTTGATGCAATTATGATTAATTCAATATACAGGGTGTCCAGGAATTAATGGATAACCCTTTAACTGCGGCTAGCTTGACCGATGTCCTACTTGTAAAAAAATTATGACCTCAGTAAAAGTGTCACAGTTTTCGAAATATCGTAAAAAAACCGTTTTTTTAATAATTTTCTCCCTACGCTCAGTTATTTTCATGCCATTTCATCAAATATCAACATTTTTGGGTTTTTTATTTTTTTTAATATACCTTAATAGTTGATACTTAAAATGAATACATTATTTTAGTACCTATTTATAAGAAAATAATTTAAAAAATAAGTTTTATTGAAAAAAATAGGCAAAATATTTTTAAAATTTTGTCTTTGACCTCCTACGGTGAAAAAAAAAAGTGACACTTTTACTGAGGTCATAATTTTTTTACAAGTAGGGCATCGGTCAAGCTAGCCGCAGTTAAAGGGTTATCCATTAATTCCTGGACACCCTGTATATAAAGTTGAAAAATCATTCTCGTTTTATTATAGATTTTTTGCACTCACAGTGCTATATTATTTCTAAATAATATTAGAAATAACAAATCAAAAATTTCATCCGCCGAGTAAGAAATAACAGATCACTAATTTCACCGCTCAAAACTAAGACGCTGTAGCTTAGATGGTTAAAGCGTTGGGCCGGTTTTCCAAAGACGCGGGTTCAAATCCTGTCGGCGGATGAAATTTTTGATTTGTTATTTCTAATATTATCATTTTCGTTGTTTTATTTTTACCATAGGTACCCATTTTTAACTGTTAGTTTTCGTGGTTTCATTTCACTGCGGTAACTAAGTAAAAGTTTCTATTTTACTAATATTATAAGAATTTACACCACTGCCGCCTAGCGGATTTAACGTAAACCTTAGCGCGCCATCTAGTGCACAGGTAATTTACTACTTCGACTCTTTCATCAAAGTGAAAACGGAGTTGCCAATCTATATCTATCATCCACAGACTTAATAGGCAGCCATTACACGGTCAGTCCAGATCACGATCCGATCAAGGTCACGGATCACGCCAGATTGATGGATCTTGGTGTGATTGAAACGACATTAGACGTTCACTCCAGATCACGTCAGTCCACTGCTCGCTACCATATAGTTAACACGCGTTTACAAGTGAAAATGGCTTTCGATAAGAAAAAAGTAGCAATAATTAATCAAAATTATAAATAATAATAATAAAATAATTAAAAAAAAAGTAAATAAATAATTAATTAATAATAAAAATTAATTAAATTACTTAATAATAATTAATATTATTATTATTTTTATGTATTTCTTTATTTTTCTCTTCTTTTGAAGGTATTCACCCATCCCTATTATTATTATTATTTATTAATTTAATTAATTAATTAATTTATAATTATTACTATTTTTTATTAATTTTATTAATTATTTAAATTATTATTATTATTTTTTATTTTTTTCATTCCAGTTAGAATGAAATCTTTTTCAGAAAACATGTCATCGCTATTGTCTGACTCGTCCGACTCCATCGCGGTGCGAACGCTGACTGACGTAAATTGACAAAACTTCACATTACACGGTCAATCTGGATCGCGATCCGTGGATCGCGATCATGGATTTCAAAAAATCTAGATATTTGTGATCCGATGTCGCGATCCGTCATTCCAAGACGTTACACGGTCAATCTGGATCGCGATCAATGATCACGATCACGGATCGCGATCTGGACTGACCGTGTAATGGCTGCCATAGAGATACTAGCGTAGAGATGCTATCATCTATGGTCGCTATTTGTTTCGTATCGTGTTGTGATTGTATTTTATTTACTTTGCAGGCGAAATATCAACCAAAATCTAGTGAAAATGTCCGCTATCGGACCGGAATTCTTTAATTACATCAAGAAATTGGAGGAGAATAACGACAAACTGGTAGCCTGTACACCTTTTGATCAACATATCGAGTTCGAATTCAATGTTCGTATTTAAGCTCTTATTCGTTGTTTATTGCTTACAATTTCGCAATATTCTCATAAATAAGTGTATTTATTTTATAGAACTCGACCTGTCACGTGTGTAACGGCTACTACGGGCCTAGTTTCGGCGAGCCCGTATGTGTGACCTGCCATGCATTTTTGTTTCCTGACCTGCCCTACCTGCCGAGTTCTTACTTCTACAGCGAGAAGACGGACGACGGTGACTCGGGGAACGACGAGCCTTCGGATCTGAACTACAGTTCTGATAGGAGAGTCAATAGGGCTTGTCCGTTACCTGCTTGGTGGTACTACAGGGTAAGTGGGTATGAATATATTTTAGAGAAATTAACAGCTACTAAATGGTTGCTAAACTAACCACTCAAACGCTAGATATCTAAGGCTCGTATTTATAAAGCGATCTCAAGATTTGACAGGTCGTTTTGTACTGAAATGACATATCTGATACAAACTCAAATTCGCTGTCACTCTTGAGAGCTGATTATAAATACGACCCTAAGGCTCGTATTTATAAAGCATTCTCAAGATTGAGAGCATTGTTAAGTATGGATTTGACAGATCATTTTGTACTGTAATGACATTTTGTACTGTAAGATCATTTGCGAGGACTCAAACTCGCTGTCACTCTTGAGAGCTGATTATAAATACGGGCCTTAGAGCTCTATGCTCATATCAAGATTCATATAATGAAAACTTGAAGAAGTAAATACCATTTTTATCATAGTAAATTGAAGACCAAGTGCATTATGGTAGCTACATTATGAGGGTATTTCATA